>JZKD02S2235334.1:327250-363872 GCA_000966675.3 Picea glauca
TACTTGAACATTTAAGTGGGGTAAAAGGAGGTTGCCCCTTCGAAGAGGATTATTATCTGAAATTATCTCTTTTTCAAGGCGTTGAGTACTTTTCCTGAGGTTTTTCTATGCTATATTGATGTTTGGTTCTTAACAACAAATATATGACTTGGGTCAAACCATTTGATTTTTTCTGAATACTTCAAATTCAAATGATCAAAATGGGTTTAGAATTCATCAATTTTGGTTATGTTTCTTAATACAATCTCTTCGACCTTCAACGACAATGGGATAAATTGCCTTTTTCTCTTCTCATTAAAAAAGTGAAGCCAGAGTCCATATTGCCTAGAAATTTCGGTGATAAACATTTTATCTGAAATGTATTAAGGGAGAAAAGCAAGACTTTCTCAAGAGAAAAAGATTCTAATGACATTATAATTTTCCTTCTTCTCCAGGGTACCTTTATTATTTATAAAAGTTGTTTCCTCCGATGACAACTTGTATGTGTTATCTCCAAAGAGAATTTTCTTGAAAATTGTAACAAATTCATTATGTGCTTCATAAAATTAAATAGAGGTCTTTTGTCTCCAAATATCTTGGTACCAGACAGTTACAGGGTCGACTTTATAGTCTACCCTCTTGCAAATTTTTAATCCCTTGAAAATATGGCAGTACATAATAGAAAATATTAAATACGAAGACATGAAGAATTTCTTTTCTTTCCTAAAATTTGAAAGCTTGGAAGCAATTTCAATAGAGATAAACTTTCCCTGGTCGAAGATGGATTTTTCATGAACTGTAAAATGTAAAATGTATAGATACAACCAAGAGATGGTTGCCATATTTTCTTGACCAGTGACTAGTCAATATCCATGCAATTTCTCGATAACGGTTTTTTAAGGAACTAACCTGAATCTTTTTTATGCCAACATGCATCACTGCAAGGTCTTTAAGATATTATTGCAGAAGGTCGAGTCCGTTATTTCTCTTCTTGAGAAAATCCCTCGCTTCTTATCTTTTAAAGGTAATAGTCGGATCTGGTAACTTCAACATCTTCCTGAAAACGACTAGTGCTAATGAAATAAGAGGTTCACCCTAGAGTTCAATGGCTCTGCGGTTGGGAATATACTTATCAACACACAAGGTGATGACTTATTTACAATCAAATACTTCTGGTATGCATCCAACAAGAGCAATTTCTGATGTCCATACTACATTTTCATTTGTTTGAGTAGAGGCAATGTAGAGTAGTACTAGTAGGATCTCGACCACTGGAAATTTTGATCTTCCCATCCAAAAATGTTCACTGTATCCCCATAGAACTATTTCCTTCCTACAACCATGAAGTTGGTGGATTGTTTGTGTATTTACTTAGGAGATATTCATAGAAATGAGGCACTTTTCCAAATAATAATGACTTAATATTTTCCCAATGAAGAACTTTAATGCTTATTGAATGGAAATACCTCGATAATTCTGCCATTAATAACGACCTTTTCATAATATTCACAACAATTATCTTCCGTAGTACCAACATTTAATGTATCTATAAAATCATGTTACAATGAGAGAGAATATGAAATAAAAGTTGAGGTGAACTCGCGAGTCCAATGCGAAGAAAAAAAAAACGGACAAGTCTTGTGTTGGAAGAAAAAGGTCAGAAAATGGTTAAGTATCACTGTCGGCCGAGCTTGTAAGGTAAATGGAAATGAGAGATTCGGGGACCTGCGAATCTGCAGTGAGAAAAAAGGAAAAAACAATTCTAAGTATCGTGCAAGTTTGGGATCATGGAAGTGAAAGGGAGTTTTGGTGATAGCAGAGTTACAAAGAAAAATATGCTAACCTGCGAACCCGAAAGAAAATGACTAAGTATGGTGATGGAAAATATAAGGTATATATTTACAGAAAGAAAAAGAAGAAATTTTTCTAAGCATGGAGAAATAATAAGGCAAATAAAATATAGGGGTCAACAGGGTTTATTTTCAAATATGAGATTACTAACCATTTCTATCTCATTACCTCTAATTGTAGTGTTTCCCCCGTGGTATCCAATTGGATTAAGCACACATTGACCATTTTTCTACTTGCTATGCAATACATTGTCCTCTTAATTCTTGTTCGAACAACATGTAAAATTGTATTGAATGCTCTTCTAGAAAGCATCTCCAGGCTCTTCAATGAGAAAATCCATGGCTCAAACCACTAACTCATGCCTGGCGAAGAATAGAGATTGAGATGGTCGCCATCAATATTCAACAAAAATCGTTTCTCGAGTCTGCATCAACTGAAATTTTAAACCACTAGAATATCTTATTTGAATCTTCCACTTCTTCCCAATGCCATCTCTTATTTGTAGAAGAATTTCCATCTCTCTAATATTTAAAGAGTCATTCACAAATTCGACCACCAAATGGGCTCCCTTAATTCTATTTCTTTTGGCTCCATGTAAATTGATACTACCTCCCTTAAAGAATTTTGGTTGGAAATATAAAATTTACAATATAGCTACTGTAATTGTAGACCGAGGATCGGTGTAATTATGTTGCCACCTTCACAAAGTAAAAGTGCCATTGGTAGACTCCTTTGTTGCATGGTTAGGGTCTGCATCGATTGAGGGCATGTTTCAAAGGGCATACATATCTATGATTGGTATACTCTTTCCCTCTGTGATCTCTGGTACCAACGATCGACTATCCTGTGGGAACACGTATTTAATATGCTCCAAATTCAAAACATTGGAGTCCACCAGATGTTTGACGTTGTAGCTAAAGGCTGGACTTAATTCATAATTGAATCCATTTCCATATGTCGTCGGATCAATTCCCAAGTAGGCCACCAAAAGATTGGGTAATGGGATAGGTTAGCAAGGCCTCACCAAGGCACGACTAAGCTCATGAAAAAATATATCCCCATCATTGTTACTATGAAAGGCATAAAATAAATTCTCTGCAGCCTCACACTGTTCTGAAATCTAAATGACTAAGAGGGACGAGTAGTTTTCTTCATCCAACACACTCTAAACTCATGGTGATGGTGCTTATTTTTTCAACGAACTCATCTAAGCGATATGAACAACAACTTTATTCTAAAACTTTTTTTCTTTCATCCATTAGTCTCCTTCCCACCTATGCATCAACAAAGTGCCAACATACTAGTAGCAGACCCATACAACCTCTTCATAAAGTCTACAAATGAATAGAAATGGAGATACCAAATTGACACAAAACTTGCTAATCTACAAAAAAAAAAATCATGTGATACACAATGGACACTCCCTTCTATGAGTTCGACGTAATATCAAGATTCAATGTGTCAAAAAAATTCAGATGTTTGAACCTAGAGTGGCCAAGGGTGGAATGAAGATAACATATCACAACTGAATTCGATATCGAATGAGCCCTTCTTCTTGAATGTAGATATGATTTTCCCACGAATCGACGTTGCTCAAAACTCCTCCCAAGTCATTTTCATCTTCTAAAACTCATTCTCCACTCAGAACCTTTCACTGTGATTTGATACCACTTGATGAACCTCACAACCACAACCTAATAAAATACGCACACATACACTACTATTTTGCAGAGCAAGGGACACTACAAAATATGCTCCAATCCCCCGAAGGGGAAATTTTATTAATTAACCATTCTCATATGTCTATTTTGTGTACAAATGGTCCCTTTTATAAAAATAAGTGACCATAACAACTATTACATAATTAGATGGTTGGTTCAAACCATCTCCATAAATATCTCCACAACTTCCTCCACAATATCTCCATGAATCTCTTAAGAGATCTCCATCCCTAAATTCTCTCATTTCCCCTCATCTCTCACACTCACGCAGACTTCTAGAATTAGTCTACCATGTTACAAAGCATCATATAATTTATTAATTATTCATGATCACATGCAAGATTTATTCCATCATACTCCCCCATTAACCAATACTTGTGATCCCATTAGACCATCATCATCTTTAATACTCTCTCGTCCAATTTCATCTTTATTCTTCTTCGACCTTTGGTATTATAGCTTCTTCATCCTTGATCTTCCTCATATTGTACCTGCAAACATAAACACTGTTTGTTGAAGTCCATATAAAAGAGTAGCCATGCATTGGAATACAGGGATCGCCAGCCGTTGTATCCGTTGGTTCTCTAAGAAACTCTTTCTCGTACATGGTTCATCAACCATTCATCCATAATGAACCCACATACATGTACCTTTATTCCCCTTGCATCACCATCACCATCACCATCAAGCTCATATTGGGTCTTTGACATACTCCTAGCCATGCTCTTGATGCTCATGCATCATGTACTGAGATTTAAATTTGTCCCAAATCCCTTGAAGAAACCCTTCCAAAATTTGGATGTGAACTTTGGATCTCTATATGAAACTATTGCCTTAGGCACTCCATGTAGCCTGACAACTTCTTTCATGTGTATTTCTGCAATATTTGTTTCCTTGTGTGTTGTCTTCATTGGAATAAAATGTGTTGCCTTAGTCAATTTATCAACCACCACTATGGAATCATGTTGCTTCACTGTTCTGAGCATCTTTGCAATAAAATCAACTGTGACAACTTCCAACTTCCATTCTAGAATGGGTAATGGTTGCAATAACCCAGCTGGATGCCTATGCTCTATCTTTACTTTCTGACATTCTAGACATTTGGCTATGTAATTAGCCACTTATTTCTTCATTCCCGACCAAAAGTATTGGCTTCTCACAACTGCAATTGTCTTCTGATATCATGGGTGCCTGACATATGGCACATTATACATTTGGTTTAGCACTACATTTTTCAACTCATTGGAATTCGACACATATACTTTGCCTTTGTACATGAGAATTCCATCTTCTTTTAGCTCATAAAAAATAAATTTCTACTGAAAATTACCTTGCTGTAATGTTCCCTTTATTTTAAGATCTTGCTGATCTGAATTTGCTGCTGCAATGATTTGATCTTTCAAATCAGTCATGTACATGCTGATGGCTGCAATATGCACGCCATTAGCTCTTTGGTTGAGTGCATCCGCCACTTGCTTTTATTTTCCTTTTATACGCTTTATTTCAAAGTCATACTCACTGAGCAATTCAAGCCATCTAGTTTGTCTAACATTTAATGTTGGTTGTCCAAACAAATGCTTGAGACCACATTGGTATATCCTTAGCTCAAATTTCCTTCCCATGAAGTAATGTCTTCACATTTTTAATGCATGTACAATTGCTGCTAACTCTAGATCATGGGTGGCACAGTTCTTTTTATGCTCTTTTATTTTTTGGGACTCATAGCATACCACATGATCCTTTTGACTAAGAACTCCATCGAGCCCTTCCTCGTACACATCTGTGCACACTACAAAATATTCATCTGGATCTGCAATATTCAATATTGGCGCACTTGTCAATATGTCTTTCAGCTGCATAAAACTTTCTTCACACTTGGAAGTCCATTCAAATTTCACTCCATTCTTTTGCAAAGAAGTGATTGGGATTACAATATTTGAAAACCCTTTTATGAATCTTGGGCAATAATAGGAAAGACCCCAAAATTATCTAACCTCTATGACATTTCTTGGCACTATCCATCCTCTAATGACCTCTATCTTCTCAGGAGTCATTTCTATCCCCTCTGCTGAAATGATATGCCTCAAGTAGTGAATCTTCTTAGCATATAAGCTCTTTTAAAACTTGCAACACCATTCTCAAATGTTGCTCATGTTCCTCTTCTTACTTAGATTAGATGAATATATCATCTAGCAACACAGTTACAAACTTGTCCAGGTATTCTTTGAACACTCCATTCACCAGACACATTAAAATAGTTGAGGCATTTCATAGTCCAAATGGCACTATTGTGAATTCATAATACCCGTATCTTGTCCTGAATGTTATATTGATGATGTCTTCTTCCTTAATCCTCACTTGATGATAGCCTGATCTCAAGTCAATATTGGAAAATATTCTTGCACCTTTCAACTGATCAAACAAATCATTAATTCTTGGATATATATATATGTTGTTTATGGTGACTTTATTCAATTCTTTGAAATCAATACATAGACTTAAGGTTCCATCTTTCTTCTTTACAAAGAGCACCGAGGCTCCCTAAGGTGACACACTTGTGCGTATATACCCCTTCTTTAACAATTCTTCAAGTAGCATCTGCAACTCTTTCAATTATGATGTGCCCATTCTATAATGTATTTCAGACACTGGGGTAGCTCCTAGTACCAAATCAATAGAGAAATCAATGCCTCTCTTGGGTTGAAATCCCGAGATGTCTCTAAAAACATCTTCAAAATCTCTCAAGACCGGATGGTCTTCAATGCTTGTCACTTTATCTTTGGCTATCTCTTCCACATGGGCTGCAAAAATATGACATCCCTTCATGAAGCTCTTTTTCAACTCCATAGCCGAAATCTCTCTAACAACTACAACTCTTAGAATGCCTTGAATCTTGCCTTGTTTCCCTTCTTCATCAAGACATGTGAGTGTCTTGTTGTAACAATATGGGACAACATGGTGTTTTTCCAACCAATCCATGCCAATTAGAAAATCATATGAACCCAATGGTATGATGTTTACATCTACCTTTGTGTTGAGTTCATTCATGTTTATCAAAAAATCTTTAACCAACTCATTGATTTTTCTCTTAGCCTCGGTAGCTAACAAAACTAACCAAGATTTATTATGCTCACTCCTTTGCAAGTGAAATATTTCAATAATGTTAGCATTTATGTAACTTTGGCTAGCTCCATAATCAATTAAAATTGCTATGCGATGGTTATCAATCTTACCTTCCACTTCAATAATGGGGGATTGATACTCTGCTTGCATGTTGTCCAAGGACGCATATATCCTTGGCATGTTTCCTCCCATATATTCCACTATTTCAGCCTCTTGAATGTTTTGGATAGTCCTCATTCTTTCTCCTTTGCGAGGGCAGTCCATATATAAGTGATTCCCCTCACACCCCCAACATTGTACAAGATGATGCCTTGACCTTTTCCCAGATGAATCTACAATATTGTGCTCATTTTTGGTTGACTGTCCTTGTTGATTTGCTTGAGATTTGTTCCTGAAAAGGGGTGGTTTAAAATCTTTCTACCTCTGATCACTTTTCCATTTCATCTTGTCATTCCAAGCTTTTAGGAAAATTGGCCTTCCTCTGCTTTGTTCATAAATATGCCTTGCTCTCCTTATGGTTTCCTCCAAAGTTTTGGGGTTATCATATTGAATCTTTTCACCATAGGAGGAGGGTAAACCACTTAGAAACCTTTGAATTTTTACCTTCTCATCCTTTATGGAGTCACCATACTTCAATAATTCAAAGAACTTTTTCTCATATTCTTCCATTGACATGGTTTCCAACTTGAGTTCAAAGAAATCTTTCATATTCCTTTCATAATAATGCTCGGACAAATATTTCTCTTGGAGATATTATTTGAATTGCGTCCATGAGATCCTCTTCTCATCAAGGTTCTTATCTTGCTTAGGCTCATCCCATCACATGGCTACCTTTCCTTGCAAGTGGTAAGTTGCAATTCTAGCTTCTACCTGGGAGGGCTAATCATGCGACTGGAAATATTTCTTCATTTCCAATAGCCATGCCTCGATATTTTCTCCTTTCCCATGCTCACCATTGAAAGTTGGTGGCTTGATCTTCCCGAGTTCACCTTGAAATATGTCTGCCTCAGGCCTTCTCCTTTGCCTCCAGAAAATAGACACACTTGGGATGCTCCCTAGCCCTGAACTTGCATGAGTTCTTTTGGTGGATTTCCTTGGAGAATGATGGCGCTTGCTCATGCTTCTTGACTGCATGTCATTCCCATGATCATCCTTTTGCTTTGGGATCTAGATGCAATCACTTGTCTATCACTAGCTTCTTGCTTGGTGTCAGAGTCCTTTTTAACTTTCTTATGTAATATATTCAAACTTTGAAGTGTCTCTTCCTGATCCTTCATAATCCTTTCATTATCAACTCTATAGCTTTGCACTTCTCTATGATGCCTTGTCATAGTTACAGGATCTTGCCTGTCTCTTATCCCATTAGACTATGTTAGGATATTTAGACACTTAGGAGTTAGTTAAGATCTACTTGGTCTAATGTGTTGCTAGGTAAAAGTGTGTTTCTTTAGTATGCATTAGTATGCATTTGTAGTTAGGAAATCCGACGATCACGATATGTTCCCGACATAGTGTGATCCGATGGTTCACATTCTCCTCGATATTAACGACCATTGATCCATGGCTTAACACCCAATTGGTCCATGATCTATATTTAAATATCATGGAGGTTCATTTGCCAATGATCGATTGTGAGAAACTCTCTTGTAAAATCCCTCTGTAATATTTTTCTTTTGCATTAATAAACTTCTCCAAGTGGTCGCGTTGGCTGGGGCCGTGGATGTTTCCTCGTAGGGGTTTTACCACGTAAAAACATTGGTGTGTTGATATTTGATTTGTTTATGTGAGTGGTTATTGAAGGTGTTCATCCTCTATTTGAATACCTGTGTTGTCGAACATGGTATCAGAGCCTGTTTGAAGACCCACTCCTGTTGTAGATCGAGATCGTGAAGCCGAGTTGCCTCATCTCCGTTTTATGTCATTTAACTATATTTATAGGCCGAGAGGACTGTTTCATTGTGTCCGGAGCACTCATTTCAATTAGGAACACTTTTCGTTTCACTCGAAAAGGTTTCCGTTTGCCCAAGATACAACCATTACAGTCAGATCCAGAGGTATAAATCCTAATTACACATTTTAAATTTTTTTGCAAAGTATTATTTTGGTTTTATATTATTTGTTTCCAGGTTGCTACTCTTTTAGATCTGCGTATGCTCTTTTCCCTATGCCCTGTGTGATCTCATTAAATCAGAGATAGATAGGAAAAGGTGCATCTTCCGGGTAAGCTAACCGAGATCTAACCCTTGTTGTTATCGATAAGCATATTTTTTTTCTTGTGTGAAAATAGTTTTTTTTGAGCACACTCTCCAAGGCCGTCAACAACAACAACAAAAAAACACCCCCAATCCTCTTGCAAACCAATACAATATGTTTTGCTAGCCCATTTGGTTAAAATTTTCCTTATTAAGTAAGAGGTCTTGAGTTGAAGTCTCTCTTTTGTTACTTTTTTTGAAAAAGTTCATGCTAAAACTGTAAAGTGTATTTCACTTCAAGTATAAAAGTGAATCACTATAAGTAGCTTTAATATTTTATTTTAGAGTTATTTATTTTGCATGCAAATTTTCTTTTATAAAGTAACTTCATTGTAAAAGTGATCCCCACTTTTCTTTATAAAAGTGAGTCACTTCATAAAACAACTTACACCACCACGTGGTCCTTTGGTTACCATTTATGCATTTTTTAAAAGAGGCACAACTTTCACATACGAAGTCCATTTTTAGTGCCGTTTTTTTTTTAAAAACGCATAATTTTTCGAAATCTTTCCATCTAGATCATCGGTTTTAGTTTTTAAATCCATATTATTTGCATATTTAATATGGATTCGACAAGTAATCTCTTTCTTATCAACACCAACTACTTCCAATGAAAATCCCATATGGAGGACTTATTAAGAAGTAAAGGCTTGTACTTGATTACCTTGGGAAAGGAAATAACACCAACTGATGCTGATAAGAAAGTGAAATGGGATAATAGAAATGACGAAGCACGTAGGTTAATTGGAATGCCCATCTTTCATGATTTAAGGTCCCACCTTCAATTAATTGATAAACCCAAAGAATCTTGGGAAAATATTGAATCTGTGTTTGGTAAACACAATATTATTCAAGCACAACAGTTAGAAAATCAAGTACTAACTTTAAGTCCAAGTGATTTTTCTTGCATTGAAGAATATTGATCTAAGTTTAAAACACTCAGAACTTTATGTGAAGAATGTAAGATAAAGATAGAAGAATATCGTTGCATCTATCTTATTCTTTCTAAGCTAGGTAGTGCATATTCTGTGTTTTTATCTACCTTTTATGCCATGCAAGAGGCTCTAGGGACAACTTATCAAAAACCCAGTCTTGAGAACTTTTTTGATGCTTTGATTAGAGAGCAAGATAAGCTAGTACAACTTGGAGTGATCAACATTGCAGATATCTCCAACAAAGCCTTAGTTGTCCATCAAAAAGATAAACCCAAGAATCCCAAGAAGCAACATCCTCGCCAAAACAACAAGCAATATAAGGGTCCCAAACCCACTCAAACAACTTCCGCTCCTAATGGAGACAAATGATCAAAATATAAAAATAAGAAGACTAACATGCATTGCAACTTTTGTGATAAAGATGGTCATGATGAGTCCAAATGTTTCAAGAAGATGGCAGCTTTAGAAGCAACACTGAAGAAACACAATATCAATATTGATTCTACTACTTCTTCTTCTTCTCATGGACATGCACTTTCAACTTCAGGTGTCTCTTAAATACAAATTCTACTTTTACTTCTGATGAGTGGCTTATTGATTCTAGAGCATCTTATCATATGGCTAAGGATAAAGACATATTTTCTACTCTAAATGAATGTAACACCAAGAAAATATTTGTTGGTGATGATAGAGCTCTTAGTGTTGAAGGATCTGGAACAGTTCAAGTAGAAAATGGTCATTTCAATGATGTATTATGTGTTCCAATTCTTTCTTGTAACCTTCTATCAGTATATCAAATCACTCATTCAGGTGAAGGTAAAACCATAGAGTTTTCACCTCACCAAGTTGTAATCAAGGATCTAAAGATCCTAAGCATATTCTTGCATCTAGAATTGCTGATGATATTACCAGGTTCTACAAGTTTGAAAAATTTGGGTCATCATCTTTTTCATCAGTTTTTGTTGCTCATAGTGATGAATTGAACAAACTTTGGCATGAGCGGTTTGGTCATCTAAAATATTGCTCATTGCAGCAAATATGTAATCAACAGATGGTGACTGGTCTTCTTCTTGTTTCATGCAGAGATGGTGTTTGTGCCGGTTGTGTTCTCGACAAACATCATCGGGACATTTTTGACAAACATGCCTCTTGGCACGCCTCGGGCCCTTTGCAGCTTGTTCATAGTGATTTGTGTGGTCCAATTTCTTCTGCTTGTTTTTCTAGGTGCAAGTATTTCTTAACTTTCATTGATGACTTTTCATGATGTACTTGAGTTTCCTTCATAAAACTTAAGAGCGATTTTTTTGACAAGTTTTTGGCCTACAAGGCCCTTGTAGAAAAGAAATATGGACATCAAATTCAAAGTTTAAGAATATATATTGGAGGCGAATATGTGAAGAATAATTTTACAAATTACTGCACTACACAGGGCATCCAAATGAAACACACTGTTTCATATACACCACAACAAAATGGTGTTTCCGAGAGAAAGAACCGCACATTAAAAGAAATGGCTAATTGTATGATCCAATCTAAGGGAATAAGTCTAAAGTATTGGGTGGAAACCATCAACTGTGAAAATTACATAGTAAATCGTACTCCCACAAAGGCTCTTAAAAATATAACATCAGAAGAATCTTGGACTAAAATTAAACCAGATGTAAGTCACTTCCATGTATTTGGAAGTATAACATGGGCTCACATTCCTCATGAAAAAAGGAAAGCATTGCAGCCTAAAAGTGAGAAGTGTATATTTGTTGGTTATTCTGACAATGTCAAAGGTTATATACTTCTTCAACCATATTGTAATGAAATTATTATTAGAAGAGATGTTAAATTTGATGAAAATCTCTTGGCCTGCGAGCCTAATTTGACGTTTGTGCCTTATTTGGCTTGCGATCCTAATTCGACGGTTGTAGCTTCTTCATCCTGCTAGCCATATTCGACGTTTGTGCCTTCTTCTGTTCTAGTTTCTTCTTCAAATGATGAAAATGAGGATGGAAGTCCACCTCTGCTTACTCACCTTTCTCCAGATGAGTCATTTGAAACTGAACCAACACCAGTTCCACCACTTCCTAGATGGGTCTGTTCAACATGAGAAGCAACTAGTGATCTTTTAGGTGATCCTTCAGATCATCATCAGAAACATTCACAGTTCCAGTGAGCCTCTTCTCTTTTGGCTCAAGTTTCAAAAACTCATGATGCAGAGACATTTGCAGAAGTTTCAAGTCATCTAAATTGGGATACAACAATGAAGGAAGAGTATCGTTCTTTAATGGAAAATGATACTTGAGATTTTGTACCTCTTCCAAAAGGAAGAAAACTTTTCAGATGTAAATGGGTCTACAGAACTAAGTATGCATCAGATGGAAGTGTTGAAAGACACAAGGCTCAGTTAGTTTCCAAAGGATTTTCCCAAGTTGAAGGAATTGACTATAATGAAACCTTTGCCTTTGTAGCAAAAATGAATGAATTCCATCCGACTTGTTCTTGCCCTTGTTGCCTCACATAAATGGGAGGTCCATTAGACGAATGTTAAATCCACCTTCTTGCACATATATTTGCAATAAGAAATCTACATGGAACAACCTCCTGGCTATGTCCAAAATGACTCTAACCTTGTTTGTTGCCTTAAGAAATATCTTTATGGTCTCAAGCAAGCTCCCCGAGCTTGGTATGCCAAAATGGACAACATTCTTATTTCCACTATATTCTCTAGATGCCATTATGATCCTAATGTCTATACCAACAAAGTAGGAAGCCATCTCATAATCCTTTTCATTTATGTTGATGACCTTATCCTTACTAGTAGTGACTCAAAACTTTTAAACCATGTGAAAACCAGCCTTAAGAAAAAATTTGAAATGAAAGACTTGGGATTTTTGCACTATTTCCTTGGCCTCCAAGTTTTGCAAACGAATGAAGGGATTTTTCTTTCTCAGTCTACGTATGCTTGTGATCTTCTTCGTCCCTTCCACATGGACGATTGTAAACCAACCCTTATCCCTTCTAGTCTGGAGTCAATCTTGTTTCCATCTGTACTTCTCCCGAAGTTTATGCAACCTTGTACCATCAATTAGTTGGTAGCCTCTTATACTTGACTCATACTTGTCCTGATCTTTCCTTTGTTGTTGGTCTTATTTCCCGGTATATGAAAACACCCCATGAAAGCCATTGGAAAACAACTAAAAGGATACTTCGCTATGTCCGTGGTACAATTTAGTTCAGGATAAATTACAGTTCAGAGGGGACTCCCTTATTGGTTGGTTTCACTGATTCAGATTGGGCCGATGACCCTGATGATCAGAAGTCTACTACAGGTTATGTTGTTTAGCCTTAGTTCTAGACCTGTAACTTGGGCCTATAAGAAACAACAAGCTATTGCACTTTCTTCAATATAAGTAGAGTACCGAGCAGTGGTAAATGCCATTCAGGAAGCCTTATGGTTTCGACAAATACTTTCAGAGTTTGGATTCCAACAACAAAATCCGACCAACCTTTGGTGTGACAATCAAAGTGCCATCAAGCTCACCGAAGACCCAATTCAACATCAACACAACAAGCACATTGAGATACACATGCACTTCATCAGAAAGCTAATTCATGATAAAGTTATTGAAGTTCTCTTTTTCCCTACAAAAGATCAAGTTGCAAACATTTTCACAAAGTCTCTTATAGAAGTGAAATTTTCCAAACTTAGATCTATGTTAGGAGTTCATGAAGTTGTCATTAAGGGGGGATAGGATCTAATGCCTCCCTCCTTCTCTTATTGTGTCACTATTGTAAATCATTCAATCCTATCCCAAGTTTTTCTTAAAGGGGGATGTTAGGATATTTAGACACTTAGGAGTTAGTTAATATCTACTTGGTCTAATGTGTTGTTAGGTAAACAAGTGTTTCTTAGTGTGTTTCTTTAGTATGCATTTGTAGTTAGGAAATCCGACAATCACGATATGTTCCCGACATATAGTGATCCGATGGTTCATATTCTCCTCGATATTAATGACCATTGATCCATGGCTTAACACCCGATTGGTCCATGATCTCTATTTAAAGAGCATGGATGGTCATTTGCCGATGATCGATTATGAGAAAGTCTCTTGTAAAATCTCTCTGTAATCTTTTTCTTTTGCATTAATAATCTGCTCCAAGTGGTCGCGTTGGCTGGGGCCATGGATGTTTCCCTGTAGGGGTTTTACCACGTAAAAACATCGGTGTGTTGATATTTGATCTGGTTATGTGAGTGGTTACTGAAGGTGTCCGTCCTCTGTTGGAATAGCTGTGTTGTCAAACAAAATCCGTCTCAACATTTCCCATGCTGACATGAAGACCTATGATATCTTCCTCATGGATATAAGATCCCTTAGCATCATCCAAAACTCCAGTCCTCATATAAGAACCAAATTTTCTTTCCTGTACCTCTAATTCTGCAAGAAATGTGCATGTAATGATTATTGTTAGAACATGCATAACATAAAACATTTCATCAATTAAAATACATGTTACTCTTTATCCCAATTTATTAAGGACACAATGCACCAAATAAAAATATGATTCCTTATATGCATTCCTCTCTGAAATAACTTTCCAATGGTTGTACCCATGCCTCAATCTGAGTTTTGAGCGAAAAGTTACAACATTTAGATGATGCAATTTCCACTTTTTTACTCTTACAAAAATCTCTTTATTGAATTATAGAAAATTTTGTTGCTCAAATAAAATTATGGGTGGACAGGTCTCTTCTCCTCCTAAATACCTTTCCATTGACTATTCATTTTCTCAAATCTGAGCTTCGAGATGAAAGTTATGGTTTAGAGAAGTTTAGGATGTTTTACCCAATTTATCCCTATATGCTATAGGTGACTTCTTTTTCTTCCTGCACATTTTTACATACCTAGATCCTAAATATGGATCGATGATCGTTTTCTATGGTTCATAATATTTCCATATACTTCTCTTGTGCCCCAAACAGACTTCTGAGCATGTAGTTATTCCCTCTGAAAGAAAACTGGTACTGGAATTTTATCCTTACTGTTTTGGATGTAACTTTCTCATACGAGCTCCGTTTTGAAAACATATTAGCTCGTTGGAAATATCTCCCTGATATCTTTTATTTAAGACACAAGGACCATGTAGCACATATTATCACCATTAAAGTTTTTGTGTGAAATCGATATTTCAAGACTTAGCGAGGTGTTAAATTGGTTGGAAGTCTGATACCTTGCAACCAAATCTAGGGAGGGACTAAATCTAGCAGGAGGAGGCTAAATCTAGCGGGAGTGCGGAGTTGATGGGACTCGATACCTTGTAGATCGTGAGTGCTCCAGATTGATGGTCGAGGATCATTTTGGGGGGAAGAGTTGTGTGGAGGATAATTCTTGAAAGCGGGCCGAAAACTAAACCATGGTTTTCAGTCGGGACCACGTGGCGCCATTGGGTGCATTTCGGGGTGAGAAGCGGGTTGCACAAAACCATCATCGCGCCCTCGAAATCAGAAAATTATATAAATCTCACTTGTCATTTATTTTATTATTTTTCAAAATACTGGAACGTTTGAAATTTGGCGCAACCACCCCCATTCAACTGCAGCTCAACAGTATGCTAGGTCCATGCCATTTCCGCGCATTTCCAGGTATTTTTCATCGCCTCCATGGACCCTATCATAACGTTAGTGATAGAGCAATACCCTGTATCAAATGAAGAAGCACTAATTGATCGATATTCAGACGTGTTCGACACTGAAATCACCATTTTTCCCATCTCTGTGTCTAGGAGTAATCTATCTGATAATGTAGAAAAGAAGATACCATTCCTTGAAGCAGTCCAAGCCACTATAGTCCCTTACGTTGTCGAGGTCACTTTCCCTTTTCCTGAATTCATAGGTTGGTGCACAGAGAAATATTCACAGGAAGATAAAATCATCGTCAATAAACAGGGGTCCGAGGTCCCGTGTAGGGTAGAGAGTCTATCAATTCGACGTGCCCTCGGTATACCATAGTCTTTCTCCATAGTATCTGAACCTTTCAAGGAAGAAAAAATAATTAGGGTCTACAAGGAGTGTCCGTCAGAAGTCAAACATCTATTTTTACAGACAATTTTCAAACCAAAGCATCTTTCAGAAAGTTTGTCTTTTTCAATGAATGTGAGTATAATGGTTATTGAGGTCCAATGGGTTTGTTCCATGCTGAGTCAAATTTTAGGTCTAAATAAGGAAAAACATGTGGTTGAGGTCATGGTGGGTTTCATGTTGGCATTTTTTTTTCAGTTAGAGTCTAGTCCGCCAATCCATGTCAGTTTTGATCAATTCATAGCTGATATTATCCATAAACAACTAGTGAATTTTTGCTCTCTAAGAAATTTTAGATATTACACATACTTGTTGAATATTTGTCTGGAAACAAATAAGAGATAATTTCCTGAAGCAACATTCATATCAACTGAATGTAAGAGGATCACATTGCTCATGTTCATCAACAAAGTCATGTCCAGGGTTTACATTTTGATTTTCAACACCATCCTACCAAGAGTCCTGGATGAAATAAAGAGCTATTTACAGCCAAATTCATAAAACATAGTGGGGTATTGGGTACTATTCATGAATTCAACAGTGGTCTCTTTTTATGGTTTTCATGAATCCCCCTATCTTCTGCCTATTTTTCTAACCCCTAGAGTCTTTTCCCTTGAATTAATCAAGCAAATAATCATATCGGAGACAAAGCATTTACTGAAATTGCACAAAGCCTCCAACCTCAAATTCACTTTTATCATTGGACCCTTCATTGTTAAGACTAGATCATGCTTATCTCACATCCAAGCAAAGCTCAAAGAGTTTGGTTTTGCACATCTACAGGTAAGAAGATATGATCCACATAAGATCATATCCAAGAGAAGACTGATGAACAAACATTCCCCTTATGAGCATGACCATGTTGAGGGTTTTGATAAGTTGGAAAATATAGAAGTCTGTGCTGATATGGAAGCAATCTCACAACCAACTCAAACACAACAAGTGGAGGAAACCCTGCAATAGATTCAAACACAACAAGCTCCTCAGAAGCTAATATTCAAAGTCCCCAAAGTAAGTGCTTACAACAAGAGAAGAAGTTCAGAGGCCATGGGCACCACTGAACAAAAAATTGCCCCTAATAAGATGAAGATTACACAGTCCCCACAGATAGTGGATCTAGAGGAGGAGGAACCTAAAGAACAAATGAATATGGATATGGTAGAGAATGGTACCATCACTATAGAAGTTGAGAAGGGAATCAAGCTCCAAAGTGAAGGCAACTCAAGAAATTTTAGCAGCAAAAAACACATCTTTGATAAAACATCTAGAGCAACTTATTAATCTAAAGAAGATTTGGCAAAAAATATGCTTAGAAAGGAAATATGGCTATGGGTGAGATGAGGGAGTTAGTCCCTGAAGAGGAAAAGATATCTCACCACAAGTATTCTCTGTTCACAGTAAGAGGTATACAGAAGAGGACCTTTAATATAGTAGTTGCAGACGAAGACAAAGTATATGAGATCAAGATAAAGTATGACAACATCAGTGCTATAGACAAAGTCACATTCCACAAGAATACCAGTGATATGTTGTATTCTGATTACTTGGGTCTAAGCTTGAAGAATTCGAAGCTGTCATCTTATGCAATAAAATTGGAAGGGCAGTTGAGGCAAGAAAAGACATCCAACAGAGCTTGGCAGACTCAATTCAAGAGACTGGAATATGAAGGTCCCCAAGGGGTGAAATCCTCATTGGAGGAGAAGGACAAATCGATTCAAAGCCTAAAGAAGAAACTGAAAATGTTTGCCACAGAGCATCCACAAACAATATAATAGGTTTCTCTAGAACAAGAAAAGGAAGCATTTCGACAAGAGGCATTGAACTGAAAGGCTAGGGTATCACAAGTAGAACAAGAAAATGTGAATTGGTCACAAGGACAGACAAAACTGCTGAACAAAGCTATAGCTGTACCTCCTGCTACAGAAGCTGGGCCAAGCATTGAGGGACTTGTCCAGGCTATGTCACAAATTAGCCTTAAGGTAGGAGAAATCAAGGGGTTAAAGGGAGACATAGAGAAATTGAAGCAGGAGATGAAAACAAAGAATGAAAGAATTGCTCAATTTCAAAAGGAGAATCAAGCCTTGCAGGAGAGGATAAACAAGCCGAAAATAATATTAAGAGGCAAAGGACTCTTGCAGGGATCCAAGAACATCATCTGGGATTCTATAGCTGTTGAAGCTGCCAATTTTAGAGTGTATTTAAAACTTCATCAATGATAAAGACAACATGGCCATCGCAACCATAAGCAAGTGCATTGTTGTGAATGAGACCTTAGCAAAGAAACCATCAGAGTGGGCCCAAAATTCCATAAACCTGCTCAACTCCATCCCTACTACAGAAATTCAGACCATTGGGGTCAAATATATAACTACATTGATCATCTGGGCTAGGAGGGTTATTTCCAAACATAACTTTTTAAAATCAGTCCAAATGAAGGCCACACAAATGGAGAAAAATGTGCAAGAATTCAAGGATTTGTTTGAAGAATTGTTCATTAAAGGCCTCCCACCATTTTGGGATGGAAAAAGAAAATTATATGATTAGGAAGAATACAATTCTCGCCTCACTCAGTGCATAATGTATCAATCCAAATTTGAAAACCTGGAGGAAAACCTAAAAGGAGCAACCCTGGTTGAACATTTGATTACATATTTCAAGATTTTGAATCAGTTCAAAACAATGAAGATAGGACTACCAGTCATGACATATGCCTTCTGCATTGACCTAGAGATCCCAATCAAAGAAATGATGGATTATGATATATATCCCTTCTGACTTGCAATGGAAGGAGATAGTATGGTTGGGTAAAACAAAGTGCAGTTTTCTAGGGTCTAGTAAATGATGTCCAAGTCATTGAAGATGGAAAATCAGACAGAAGACCAAAACAAAACAAGTGGAAAAGGAAGGAGATGAAGTGCCAGAGGAATTGACAGATGGACCATAATTTTTTTCCCTTGTTAATCATTGTAATCGGTTCCCATACCGAAACTGCCATTTTTAATTATTGTAATCAGTTTTAGAAGCTAAAACGTTTCATTTCAGTTTTGTAATCGGTTTCACACCGAAGGAACTCATATTGTGTAAGTATTAGAGGTTCCAAATGTATTAATGTTGGCATAAGTGCAAGGGCACAATTTAGCTGTTTGAACTTGAATGTGATTTTCTGAAGCTGAATAGAATACATATGCAGAAGTCTTTGAAGTCTCCATGAAAAGATTCTAATGGCGGTGATATGATTTTTTTCTTCCCTCTTTGTATGTATTTCCTATATTTCTGATTCCATTTACATTGTCTTCTCTTTAAATTGGATAGTTTAAAGGCCCATAATTCATCTTGTGATGCTCTTGGCTTAAGCAATTTAAATTGTGTTAAGTTCTTCCTAACTAATTCTGAATTCATTTCATTAATGCTCTGATGCAGTTACTTGTTTTATCCTTTCTTCTTACACTCTGTAAATTACAATTGATAAGTCAGACTCATCACCTCATTTATCCTTTATCCTTTGGAGAGTTCTATCGACCAGTCAGTGTTTCTGTTCATCTTCAGAAGTTTGACTCCATAGCCCTAAGTGTCCCTCCCCTTCCTTGCCAACAAATTTATAAAAAAATCCCCCAAAACAACAAAATATAGGTATTGATTTTCAAAGAAACACCAAGTGACACGAGAGAGACCTCTATGGGTTGAGTAGGCTAGTACCCAACTCTAAAGTTGGTTTGTAGGTTACCTCTATCGTTTTCTTTATTAGCCGAACAAATTTACAGAGTGCTAACATTCTGGCACCGTTGTCGGGGACTGAAAGTGAAATCTTCCGTGGGAAAAAATGGCTTAAAGCTTCAGATTTGATTCCTGAGGGTGACAGTGAATAAAACACCTTATTGGATGAGACCAAATTTGCCCTAGCAACTCCATTAAAAATAGACCAGTAGCATAAAGTAGTTTGAGATAGAAATCCTAGCTCCCAAGAGAATTCATACCAGGAGAAACCCATACCCAGAAGTGACGATTCCCGTGTCTGATCCTGAGAATATTGTACACAAAAGAAAAGAAAATCCAATAAACCCAATTTTGTGTTTAGACATATATCTATCCTTGCCAAAATATGGAGTAACAAGTATTAAAGACCTTGAATTTGATGTGAAATTTGAGAAAACCCTGTTCATAACTAAATTTGATTCTTGTTTGAACAAGATCATCTTTTATAAGAAGAGGTTCCAAGATTTAATTTTAGTTGCCTCTGCTAAACCTCTTGTGATTCATACTCAAAACCAACAACTACTTCAAGTCCTTACTACAACCATGTCAACTAGGTTTTCCCCTCTTGTTCTACCTACTCAGTTACATGATCTGCCCCAGGAGTATAATCTAAGGATTAAGCTGTATGATGCCGAAGGCAATGTGTCAGCCCAAAAAAGTTGAGACTGGTTCAATGATTTTATAGACCTAGAGGAAGTAGATTTTGAAGATGCAATAATGAGGCTGTTTGCACAAAGTATTGCAGGAGAAGTCAAAAAGTGGTTCAGAGCTCTCCTAACAACAAGTATCCTTGTTGGCACAGGGGCAGACCCAAGGTTCAACACTACAACAACACACCAACAAAACCCTAACTACCGACCCTTTTGGCAACACCTGTGAAGTAGATGAAGTCTCACCCGAGGTAGAGGTAGGGGTGGTTGCATGACTCAGGTGTCTAAAACCTTATATGGGACACAGATCTGTGATTACAATACTTAATAGAGCACTTAGCAACGTCAACTTGTTATTATTTAACCAATATCTACTTCGCAGATAAAACAAAGAATTGCAACATTCACCCAGATCTAATGTATTTAAGCACTTAGCATAAATAAATGGGTTAGATCTGGTAGATTTAAGCACTAATAACATTCACCTATATCAGATCTAACATCCAGATTCATCATAAGCACAACGCATAAACAAATCTATCTATCTATCTATATCAAGCACTTAGAAAATAACACATAAATACATCAGAACGTCACACATAGCAGAATAACACAATATTTACATGGTTCACCCCCACCCTAGGGATACATCCACCAACTCTTCTTATTTATTAGCTTCAATCATTCATCTACATGCATAGAGCCACAAAAACCCTACTCCACATAGGACAAGATATCTTTGTGCATCTCGCCAGATCCTCCTTCCTCGAGCTAGGTCCAACACAAAGCCTTTCATAGTCTGTTACAACCACTTGCACTTAGCTCTACAAGTTTCTTACAATATGCACATAGCATCTACAAACCATACTTGCACTTAGAACTTAGCTTATTAGCCTTCTACTTATGCCACCTAGATACTTATTTATACTTTACAAAATAGGCCTAAACATGGGTAAACCCATGGGCCGACATCCCATACCCATTACATATTCCCAAATCCCAAAAAGGACCTAAAAAGGGGTTGAGATCCCACGATCTCTGCTTCGTCTTGTGCTCCATCTTCGACAGGCTGTCGAAGTCCCAAAATAGGTCAAACTTGACCAAGGATCTCCCAAAACTTGGTCAAGGGCCAACAAACCCCCAACACTCACTTGTGACTCGTCTCGAGTCACTCTGGTCTGACTATTTCTGCTTCGAATGCCTCGAGCTTGGCTCGAGCTGCTTCGATTTGCTGCTATTCTACAACCTCCTGTTCAACGAGATCTTGGATGACTACATCGTTGATAGATCCTTCTAGATGCTGTTCAACTGTAGTGACAACCTGCTCTATCTTTGCTCCTTGGCATTCTGCCTCTGTAAAAAATTGGTAGGCCTTATCTTGTACGGGTTGGAGCCTTTGAGTTACTTCCATAACTATGCTCTGGATAGTATGGATCTACTGCTGTGCAGTGCGTTGCTCTTGGGAGCACTTCATTATTTCCACAACTGACAAGGACTTCAATTGTGCCTGCATCTTTTCAGCTTGATACTTCGCCTCTTGGAGCTATGACTCCATTGCCTTCAGTTCCAGGTTCTCTGTGAGTTGTTCATAGGTTTGGGCACTGTGATCCATGACTTGCTTACATTCCAAGGTAAGAGCCTTTATCCTTTCAACTGCTAAAGGCTAAAGGCTATGCATTCTCCAAATCTGCAGTGCATTGCTGTAGCAGCTAGATGGATTTTGCGAGCTAGTTCACCTGATGTGTAACTCAGTCTTTTACCTTGATTTCTAAGACTGTCATAGAGGGAAGTGATCTTTTGACTGCTTCTTTTACTTCAAGTTTCTCTGCGAGCAACTATTCCTTTTCTTGCTGTAGCTGTTCTTTTTCTTCATCAAACTTCACTTGGAGAGCAAGCTTTTCCTGTTCTGCAGCACTGCGTTGCTCTACGAGTAATCCTAGTACTTGTGTCAAAGCCTGGTTGGATTTCTTTATTTCTTCTTGTGCTCATCGAAGGCGAGCTTCAACTGTATCGACTAGGCAGTGGAGTTGAGATAGCTCATCTCCCAATTCTGTCTCTCCCGGCGCAGTGGAGACTGCGCGGCTGGACTGTAGGGCCTGCTGTACCCCTCGAAGTTCAGTCTCAATTCGATCATACATCTCCTCTTGATTTGCTTCTTGTTTCTATGCTATTTCCAGTGAAGCCTCTTACAAGGCTGCTATGAGGAAGTCGAAGTCATCGGAGGTGAGGACGGTCTACATCTTGGTCATGGTGGCCTTCGATTTCTTCCGAGAGGAAGGTTTTAGAGGTGAACCTTTCTTCTTCTTCAGGGGATCAACCTCATCTCCTTTCTTCTGTTCGACTTCTTTGTCATATAACTCTTTTCCATCACCTCCTTTCTCCGGTGATATGGAAGCAGTCTTCACGGACACACTGTCTAATTCTTAGACCTCTTCGGTCTTCTTTGTCCTTCTAGGTTCGGGTGTGTCCTGCGTTTCTAGGCTGTCGATGTTATATACCTCCGCAGGGTCTGTTGGAATAAAGAGGTCCGCCGACCAATCCTTTTTGATCTCCTCCAAGTCCTCCTCTATTAGCTTGTAGTAGGACTGAAGCTTTTGCTTGTGTTCGTCGGTGCGCGCTGTGATGTAAATAAAATGCCGATCTGCACTGAACTTCATCAAAGGTCTGAACTGGTGTAGAGTGTTCGGAGTCATGTGAGGCTTGAACTATATGGCTATCTTCAGATGATTGTAGTAGTTATGAAAAACAACATTTGACTGCCAGTGTTTATTCATATCACTTGAATACCATAATGTACTAAACTTCGCGGCCAGTGGGTCAAATGGCTCGATGTCCGAGAAGGTCACACCTTCTGGCATATCCTAGGCAATAAAAGATATAAGGATCAAGAGCCAGCTGAAATGAAATTCATATCCTTGATCCTGTGCTTCTCTGCAGTCGAGTTCCAACTAGTTCACCAGGTACTTCACCCAGTTCATATGAAGGCCTTCCGCGCACTTCCCTGCGAGGTCGAATACAAAACCGATGACTTGGGTAGGTCGGTTCTTTTGTACTAACTTCCCTACAATCAATTGATAGGTGAGGCACACTGTGCCACTTTGGATAGAAGATACCTTGTAGCCTCGCGTGCCCTTCTCGACATCGCCATAAGTGTCCTTGATCTTCTGTGCTAGAGCACGATCCATGGATTTTTCGGGGTACAAATCTTGTGGATCAGGTCCTTGCATACTCAAGCTTGTGATCTGATTGATCAGTGTGGGATCAACTGTTATACGATGATTTAGCCACAAAATTCCACCATGGTAATAAGAAAGAAGCATCCTGACACAAGCATTGACTTCCTAGTGTCTACCAAAGTGGGGAATCTTCATGACGTTCAGTAGGGTGGACTGTGCGAGGTTCATAGTCCATGACTGGGGGATTATCTTCGAATTCTTCCCCTTATTTCTGGTTAGGTACTTATTTGGGGTGAGCATGTTATAGACTTTGTGATCTCCAAGGTTGAAGTCACTAATCTTCGGTGCTGCAATCTTATATTGGTCTACTCGAATTGCGTGTATCCCCTTCTGGAGGTACGCCGTAACCAAGGTGTATTCAAAATCTTTGGGCATGCTGTCTCGATTTACTGTGCCGCTCAAAGGTGTTATATAGGTGGGTAATATGGTCGAGATCAATTTGGCATTCGCTAGATCATCCCTGTGCTTGGTTCACTTTTCATCTGATGGCCGAGATGGTCCGGCTCTATGAGCAGTTGACGGAGAGGCTGACAGTCCTCTCGTCGATGATGCTTGTACACCTGTAGACATGAACATGACTCTTTCAGTCATGAGGTCGATCAAAAATTCTTCAACAACTTTCTTTGTAGCGCTCAACTCGTCCGACATACATGCTCAGGGTTAACAATCTCAGGTTCGGAGGGTAACTTAGACACAGTAATGGGATAGAGAGAAAGAGCGTGATGAACACTGTGAAAAATCAACTTAGCCTGTGGGCTCAAACTCTCGGTTGGAAAAAGTGTTCTCGGTGCATGGCACAATGGGATAAATAGGTAACTCGACAATGGGTATGAGGCCTTCATTAACTCTGTTCTGTCCGTTATGGCACGGTCCCAACGGTCGGATGGCGAGTTGTCTGTCCATAAATGTCTTTCTACCTGTTTAGAGCGCTGGTCTAACGGTTATAATGTCCCCAATAACTATATTTCTTTGCCATGGTGAAGTGCCATGTGTCGCTGTTCTGATATCCCGACGAAGCTCCAATTTTGCAAATTTTCCTTCTACGAGGTTCCCTCCGGAACCTTCTTCAACTTGTATATCTTAGCTCTCTTCTTACTTCGATTTCTAGCCTTCTTCCCAGTGAGATTCGTCTTAGTATGCCTTTTTCCATTCTGATTCTTATCTTCTTTTGGCATAGTTACTTCGCGCTGTTGAAATTCTTTCCTAAGATGCGAGGGTGATCCTTCTTCTTTTTCTGAAATAGGTACTTCAATATTCTGTGGGTCTTCTAGTGTTCTTGCAACTTCGACATCCGAGTCTCTGGTGTTAAATAGCTTCGATCTGTTCTTCTGTTTTTAAATCAAGTGTGTGATCCTTCTAGTCATGAATTCTTTTAACTCTTGCTTCTTCTGCTCTAAAACTTATTGTTCTTGTTGCCTTCTAGCTTGATCTCTTTTAAGCCAAGGTTTTCCTAATAACATGGTAAATGGAGTGTTGTTCTCAATAAATTTAATAATCTCAAAATCTTCCTCTGTTGAAGTTCCATTGGCATTCATAGGCATCTGGGTGAGCTTTCCACATAGGTTTATCATATTTCCTTTGAATAGCCCTATTCCTCCTAATGAATGAATTATAGCAGGCCTCCCTATAGCTTCCCAAGTTCTCTCTGTCATGATATTCATCTGTGTTTCTTCGTCTAGAATGTAGTCAATGTCGAAGTCTCCTATTCTTGCTTCAAGGCATTATTTTTCTTTGAAGATCTCTGATAATTTGATATGTCGGTGGTCATGCAAGGTTTCTTTCATATGTAGCAATAGTTTCTCTGATTCTTTCTGGGATTATGTCATAATCTTAGTTTCTAGATCTGCCTTAGGGTTTTCTCGTCTCATGTTCATTTATTCAAGCTTAGCAATCATTATAGGACAATCCAATACTTCATGGTCCATAAATTTGCAACAAAGACAACTGAGTCTTCTACCAGGGCATTCTTTAGCAATATGTCCCAATTTTATGCAACTGTAATAGAGGGTTAATCCTCTCTTTCTCTTAAATGATCCCCAACCTTTCCTGCACTGTGCGATAGGATCATGGTAGCTAACCTGCAAGCATTTCTTTCTAGGATCCTGCATACACTTATTAGTCCAAACATTCCTTCTATGCATAGGTATAACATATTTTTCACTATTCTTATCAGATCTACTCATATCAAGTCTTCTTTCATCTATTAATACCCTAGTTTTCAAGCTAGGATAGAATCTATCAAACATACCTAGATCCATACTGTTGAAACAAAAATTTCCACTTATCTTACTTCTACAGAGCACAAAGATTTCAGATCTATAACTTTTCAATATTCTTACCTTTATTAGAGCACAAAGCTTTCATATCTTACCTCTTTTAATAAAAAATTCTCACTTTTACCTTTCTCAGAGAAAAAAACTTTCAGATCTTACCTCTTTTCTTCAGATCAGACTTATTTTCCTTAGCACAGAGCTTGTCAGACTAAGTAGAGTATTTCACACTAGAGCAACAGATCTATCCATAGAGCTTTCACAATGTCAGGTCAGATATTTGCATAGAGCTTCTTCTTCCTCAGTTCCCAACAATCACAGTTTCAGGTCTCGACAAAATAACCATTTGTTGGCATAGGGGTAGACCCAGGGTTCAACTCTACAACAACGCACCAACAAAACCCTAACTACCAACCCTTTTGTCCACACCTGCGAAGCAGATGAAGTCTCACCCGAGGTAGAGGCAGGGGTGGTTGTAGGACTCAGGTGTCTGCAACCTTAGCTGGGACAGAAATTTGTGATTACAATACTTAATAGAGCACTTAGCACCGTCATTTCGTTATTATTTAACCAATATCTACTTCACAAATAAAACAGAGCATCGCAACATTCACCCAGATCTAATGTATTTAAGCACTTAGCATAAATAAATGGGTCAGATCTGGCAGATTCAAGCACTAAGAACATTCACCTATATCAGATCTAACATCCAAATTCATCATAAGCACAAAGAATAAATAGATCTATCTATCTATCTATATCAAGCACTTAACAAATAACACATAAATACATCAAAACACCACAGAGAACAGAATAACACAATATTTACGTGGTTCACCCCCACCCTGGGGCTACGTCCACCAACTCTTCTTCTTTATTAGCTTCAATCATTCATCTACATGCACATAGCCACAAAAACCCTACTCTGTATAGGACAGGAGATCTGTGCGCATATCGCTAGATCCTCCTTCCCCGAGCTAGGTCCAACACAAATCCTTTCACAGTCTATTACAACCACTTGCACTTAGCTCTATAAGTTTCTCACAATATGCACAGAGAATATACAAACCATACTTTCACTTAGCACTTAGCTTATCAACCTTCTACTTATGTCACCTAGCTACTTATTTATACTTTACAAAATAGGCCTAAACATGGGTAAACCCATGGGCTGAAATCCCATACCCGTTACTTATTCCCAAATCCCAAAAAGGACCCAAAAAGGGGCCGAGATCCCACTATCTCTGCTTTGTCTTGCGCTCTGTCTTCGACAGGTTGTCGAAGTCCCAAAATAGGTCAAACTTGACCAAGGATCTCCCAAAACTTGGTCAAGGGCCAACAATCCTAAATTTTGAAGCCTTTGAAACCAGTTTTCTTGCAAAGTGGGGTGACAAGAAAAACCCCCTTCAGTTGTTAACCCAATACAACAACATGAGAAGGTCACTTGATGAGACAGTGCAAGATTTTTCAACAAGATTTATCAAAGTTTATAATTTAATTCCTACTGAAGTAAAACCCCCTCCTAGAGCTGCTCAACTTAGATATGTTGATTCCTTTGAAAGTGATTTTGCTTTGTTGTTGAGGGAAAAAAGATCTACTTCATTAGATGATATGATGACTGGTGCAATATAAGTTGAAGTAAATCTAATGGCTTCAGGAAATATCAAATCTAACTCTGACAGGTACATGAACAAGGTTCAAGATAAGACACAACCTTCAACCTCACAGTCATCCGAAGAGAGGTTTGAAATGATGATGAAGACCATGGATAAATTGATGGGGAGGATGTCTTTAGATAATAAGCCTAACACCAGAGAACATGCTGATGTTCCATCTAGGAATCAAAGGAGACCAACAGTTCCACAAATCAGACAAAGAGATCAAAGGAACCAGGGTGATCAACAAATAAGACCTCCTTTTTAAAATAATTATGTAAATGAGAATTTTGATGAAAATTTTGAAGACAATATGCATTGTTGTGATGGTGATGAAACAAAGGTATTCTTAACTAAAGAGGAGCATGACCAGTTCATGGATTATAATGAAATATTCATGTAGGAGAGCGATTAGAGGTTTTTAGTGGAAAAAGAATACTACCAAACAGGGCTGCAAAATGCCATCATGCAATTCCATAAAAAGTATAATCTTTGAAACAAAAAGGTGTCTGCAAATCCTCCAAAGGGAAATCTTATCAAAGAAGCTCAGAATAACATACCTTCTTCAAGTCAACCTAAAAATACTTTGTTGCAAAAGATGTTGTGGAGAAAGGAAAGCAAAAGGAAGAACCCCAGACGAAAGTACCTGAAACAAGAAAAGAGACAGTCATCAAAGAGGTAGAGAAAACCTCATCTTCCTTTAATTTTGAAAGTGAGATGGCCATGATTAAAATATCTGTACCATTCAACGATTTGATAAAGAACAATGAATATAGAAATCAGATCATCAATATGCTCAATATGGAACAAAATTCTGACACTTTGAACATACAAGATGATCATTCTGCCATCTTGTTTGGCCCATGTGTAGAGGAAAGTAGTGATGCTGATGAGGTCCGCCCTTTCTATGTCATTATGAAGATCCATGATATGAATATGCACAATGCTATGTTGGATTTAGGAGCATCCCATAACCTGATGCCCAAAGTGGTCATCGACCAATTGGGCCTAGACATCACAAGGCCTTACAAAGATCTTTTCTACTTTGATTCAAGGAACGTGAAGTGCCTGAGCCTAATCAAAGATCTAGTGGTATCTTTGTCTAAAATTCCAACAAAGAATATGGTCATGGATGTAGTGGTTGTTGATATCCCTCCCAAGTTTGGCATGTTGTTATCTAGGTCATGGGATGCAAATCTGAAAGGGACTCTACAAATGGATATGTCATATGCCACTATCCCTATCTTTGGTCAAGATAAGATATTGTACAGGGAAGTTTTTCTCAAATACATGGTCAGTAACAATGCCCAACTGAATAACCATCCCATTTACTTTGTGGAGACTAAGATGGGTTCTTCCATTTTCTTCAATTATTTTTGTTTTGAAGGGAAAGGACCAAAGATTCATATGGCTTCCAAAGACCAATATGATCAACAGACTGAGAAAGTTTCAGAACAACAAGACAATGTAGAGAATGAGATGTGGAACATGAGCATCGATGGAGCTGTCAACAGAGAAGGAGAAAGAGATGGTGTGTGGATTAACCCCCCCAGATTGGCCACAAAAACGTGTTCTTATAAAATTTCTTTTGATTGCACAAACAACATGGTTGAATATGAGGCATTGGTGTTGGGATTGAAGAATTTGAAAGAAATGAGTGCTAGGAGGATAACTGTTCATGGAGATTCTGATTTGATCATAAATCAGGTGAAGGGAATATATCAAGCAAAACACCCCAAATTAAGAGCATATAGGAATATAGTGCTTGACCTTCTTGAAGAATTTTCAAGATATAGTCTCTCAACGATTCCAAGGGGTCAGAATTAAATTGCTGATGCTCTAGCTTCTTCAACCTCAATTTTCAAAATTCCAATCTTTTCTAACAGGGGATATGAAATTGAGGTCAATCAAAGACCACCAATGCCTGATAATATTAAGTAATGTCTGGTAGAGATATAGTGTTCACAAATGATGGTTATTTCAAAAATCAGATTGCTGGTAGAGATATAGTGCAGCTAAAAAGTAACATCATTCTGAAAGACCTGGTCCCATTGGAGAAACTCTTTGATAATAATGATGTGGCCAAAAGTTCTAAAATTACTGTAAATGATGGATATGTTGAAGATTGCAACATTCAAACTCAGGAATATCCCAAGATCATTAAGCTATTCAAGACACTCAACCCAGAGGTCAATCAAAGATATATCAATTTAATGAAAGAATTCCTGGAAGTTTTTTCTTGGAGTTATGAAGATCTGAAATTTTATGATACCAAGGTGATTCAACATGTGATTCCAATCAAAGAAGATCATAAACCTTACAAACAAAAATTAATAAGAATCAATCCTTTGCTGTTGCCTTTGATTGAGAAAGAGATAAAGAAGCTGTTTGAAGTCAATATCATAGTGTATTTGAGGTTTTCTAAGTGGGTGGAAAATCTGGTGCCTATCAGAAAGAAGAGTGGGGAGACCAGATTATGTGTAGACTTCAGAAATATGAACATGGTGTCTCTTAAGGACAACTACCCACTTACTAAGATGGATCACATTCTACAGAAAGTGGTGGGTTCTCAAAAATGTCAATGCTGGATGGTTTCGATGGGTACAATCAAATCATGGTACACCTTGATGATTAGGAAAAGACAACATTTACAACACTATGGGGCACTTTCATGTATTCCAAGATGCCTTTTGGGCTCATGAATGCACGAGAAACATTTCAAAGGGACATGGATATAGATTTTGATGATGAGAAAGATAAATTTATTGTTATTTACTTAGATGATATCACCGTGTATTCAAATTTTGATGAAGAACATCTTAAACATCTAAGGAGGGCTTTTCAAAAGTGTAGACAGTTTGACATTTCATTGAACCCTAAGAAGTCTAATTTTGGCATGGAATAAGGGAAGTTACTTGGTCACATTATTTCAAAGGAGGGAATAAAGATAGATCCTAATAGAGTTGAGGGGATCTTGAAAATTGGCACACCCAGAAGCAAAAAAGAAGTGCAACTTTCCAAGGGAAAGTAAACTTTTTGAGAAGATTCATCCCTAGCCTGGATGAAATCATAAAGCATATCACTAACATGCTCAAGAAAGGAAGTGAGATAAAGTAGAACCTTGAAGCCAAAAAATCCTTTGAAGACATTAAAGTAACATTGACCAAGGCCCCAATGCTAGCCAGTCCCAACTTTGAAAAGGACTTTATATTATTTTCTTTTGCCTCAGAGCACACCAATGCTGGTGTTTTATTACAAAAGGATGAACAAAATTTTGAGAGGCCTATAGCATACTATAACAAGACATTAATGGATTCCCAATTGAAGTATGATATCATGGAAAAGCAGGGATATGCACTGGTCAAGGCCCTAAAGGAGTTTAGAGTTTATATCTTTCATTCTCATACCACTACCTATGTGACCAACAGTTCTTTGAAAGAAATTTTAACTCAGCCTGATCCCGAGGGAAAAGGGGCAAGTGGATAGCTATGTTGTTGGAGTATGACATTGAGATCAAACCTGCAAAGTTGATCAAAGGGAAAGGACTTGCAAAGCTAATGGAACAGACAAATTGTGAGCTCTTTGGAATAAATTTCATTGCTGACTTGTCAGTAGACTCAGAAGAAGAAAAGGTCCCTTAGCTATCTAAAAATATCCTCGATTCCCCATGGTATCCTAATATTATTTATGTATTGAAAAACTTGCAAGCTCCTCCTGAATTAAGTAAAACTAAGGCCAGGTTATTAAAGCTAAAAGCAACAAAGTTTTGTATTGTAAATCAATATTTGTATTGGAAGGATCCAGGAGGAATCTTGCTGAGTTGTTTGCTGGAGGGAGAAGTAGAAAGGACAATTAGAGAGTTTCATAAAGGTGATTGTGGAGGGCACCACTATTGGAAAACTACTATTCACAATATATTGAGGGCTAGGTTCTATTGGCCTAGCATTTTTTCTGATGTCTACAAAGAAGTTTCAAGATGTCATGAATGCCAAATTTTTGATGGGAAGAGAAAATTGTAGCCTTTGCCCTTGAAACCCATCTCTGTTGAAGCACCTTTTAGACAATGGGGCCTAGATTTCATAGGAGAAATTCATCCACAGTCTTCAACTCATCACAAGTGGATACTGACAACCACATATTACTTCACCAAGTTGATTGAAGTAGTTCCCACCAAGCAAGCCACATATGCTGTTATCATTCAATTTTTGGAGAACGATATTTTGTCCAGGTTTGGGTGTCCAATCAAAATCATTATAGACAATGCAACAACATTTAAGTCAAAGAAGATGGAAAATTTTTGCAGTGATTACAATATAACTGTTGGCCATTCCACATCTTATTACCCTCAAGGTAATGGATTGGCTAAGTCATCCAATAAGAGCTTAACCAAAATGATCAAGAAGCTGCTGCAAGATAACAAAAAGGCTTGGCATAAAAATCTTATCCATGCACTATGTGATGACATGATCACCACTAAAAGGTCTATTTCCACTTCACCCTTCCAGATTGTGTATGGCATAGAGGCAATTTTCCCTACTGCATTAGGATTTCCAATGATGAGATTTCTACAGGAGCAAGATGCTGAAACAAATGCCAATCGAAGGAGAACAGATGAAATGATCAATGTCCAACAAATAAGAGAAAAATCCTTCAACAACTCTTAACTGCACCAAGATAGGATTAAAAAGGATTTTGACAAGCATACTAAGGAAGATGATTTTAAAGTGGTGGATTTGGTGTTGATACGGGATACCATAAATGAAGAAAGATGAAAGCATGGGAAATTTGACCATCTATGGGTGGGACCTTTCAAAATTGTGGCATACCATGGAAATAATGCCTATATTCTATAGGAAATTAATGGAGATATCGTTTGAGGAGGACTTGTGAATGGCAGGTTTCTAAAATATTATATCGTTTAAAGGAACTATCACCCTTTCCATTCATTGTATACAACCATTTTTTTTTTAGTTCAAGCAGTTGGAATTAAATCAACAAAAATGGAAGCCCGAAGCGAAGGCCCTAGGTTATGATGAGTATAATTTGAGTTTTGTGAATAAGACTTTGATAAATTCAGTTGCAGGATTAAAATAAAGCCCAATGGGTAGGCACTCGATCTACCATTCTTTGCTACCTCGTTGGGAGGATAGCATGCCAAGTTGGGGCCCATGTTATCACCATTAAATTTTTTGTGTGAACTCAATATTCCAAGACTTAGCGAGGTGCTAAATTGGTTGGAAGTCAGATAAATAAAGGGAGGGACTAAATCTAGCAGGAGGAGGCTAAATATGGTGAGAGCGCAGAGTTGATGGGACTCGATATGTCACAGATCACGAGCACTCCAGATCGATGGTCGGGAATCGTTTCGGGGGGAGGAGTTGCACGTAGGATAATTCTTGAAAGCGGGCCCAAAACTAAACCATGGTTTTCGGTCGGGACCATGTGGCACCACTGGGTGAATTTTGGGGCGAGAAGCGGGTTGCCCCAAACCACTTCCTTGTGCCCTCGAAATCAAAAAATTATATAAGGGGCACTTGCCATTTATTTTATTATTTTTCAAAATAATGGAATGTTTGAAAGTTGGCGCGACCACCCCCATTCAACTGCATCTCAACAATACGCCAAGTCCACGCCATTTCCGCACATTTCCAGGTATTTTTAATCGCTTCCATGGACCCTATCATAACGTTAGTGACAGAGAAATACCCTATATCAAATGAAGAATCCCTAATAGACCAAGATTTAGACGTCTTCGACAATGAAATCACCATTTCACCCATCTCTGTGTCTAGGAGTAATCTGTCTGATAGTGTAGGAAAGTAGATACCATTCCTTGAAGCAATCCAAGCCACTATAGTCCCTTACATTGTCAAGGTCGATTTCCCTTTTCCCGAATTCATAGGTTAGTGCGTAGAGCAGTATTCACAGGAAGAGAAAGTCGTCAACAATAAAAAGGGGTCTGAGGTCTTGTATAGGGTAGAGAGCCTATCAATTCGAGGTGGCCTCGACATACCAAAGTATTTCTCCACAGTGTCGAAACCTTTCGAGGAAGAAAATCTAATTAGGGTCTACAGGGAGTGTCCATCAAAAGTCAAAGATTTATTTTTATAGACAATTGTCAAACCAGAGCATCTTTCAGAAAGTTTGTCTTTGCCAATGAATGTGAGTATAATGGTTATTGAGGTCCAATAGGTTTGTTCCATGCTAAGTCAAATTTTAGGTCTAGATAATGACAAACATGTGGTCGAGGTCATGTTGGGTTTCCTGTTGGCATTTTTCAGTCAGATTCTAGTCCGTCAGTCCGTGTTAGTTTTGATCAATTCATAGCTGATAATATCCATAAATAGCTAGTGAATTTTCGTTCTCTAAGACATTTCAGATATTACACATACTTGTTGAATATTTTCCTAGAAACAAATAAGAGAGAATTTCTTGAAGCAACATTCATATTAACTGAATGTAATAGGATCACATTGCTCATATTCATCAACAAAGTCATGTCCAGGGTTTACTGTTTGATTTTTAACACCAGCCTACCAAGAGTCCTGGATGACATGAGGAGCTATTTATAGCCAAATCCGGAAAATAGAGTGGGGGATTGGGAATTGTTCATGCATTCAACAATGGTCTGGGTTTATGGTTGTCATGAATCCCCCTATCTTCTACCTATTTTTCTGACCCCCATAGTGTTTTCCCTTGAATTCATCAGGAGAAGAATCATATCAAAGATAGAGAATTTCTCGAAATTGAACAAAGCCTCCAACCTCAAATTCCCTTTTATCATTGGACCCTTCATTGTCAAGACTAGATCATGCTTATCTTAGATCCAAGCAAAGCTCAAAGAGTTTGGTTTTGCATAGCTATAGGGAAGAAGATATGATCCACATTAGATCATATCCAAGAGAAGACTGATGAACAAACATGCCCCTTATGAGCATGAACATGTTGAGGGTTTTGATAAGTTGGAAAAACTAGAAGTCTGTGCTGATATGGAAGCGATATCACAACCATATCAAGCACAACAAGTAGAGACAACCCTACAAAAGAGTCAAACACAACAAGCTCCTCAGAAGATGATATTCAAAGTCCCCAAAGTAAGTGTTTACAACAAGAAAATCAGTTCAGAGGCCATGGGCACTAGTGATCGACAAATTGCCCCTATGAAGATTAAGATTACACAGTCCCCATAGATAGTGTATCTAGAGGAGGAGGAACCTAAAGAACAAGTGAATATGGATATGGTAGAGAGTGGTACCATCACTGTAGAAGTTGATAAGGGAAGCAAGCTCCAAATTGAAGGCATCTCAAGAAATTTTAGCAGCAAAAAACACATCTTTGATAAAACATCTGGAGCAACTTATCAATCTAAAGAAGATTTGGAAAAACAATATGTTGATAAAGGAAATATGGCTATGGGTGAGATGAGGGAGTTAGTCCCTGAAGTGGAAAAGATCTCTCAGCACAAATCTTCTCTGTTCACAGTAAGAGATATAGAGAAGAGGACCTTTAATATAGTAGTTGCAGACGAAGACAAAGTATCTTAGATCAAGATAAAGTATGACAACATCAGTGCTCCAGACAAAGTCAAATTCCATAGGAATACTAGTGATATGCTGTATTCTGATTAATTGGTTCTAAGCTTGAAGAATTCAAAGATATCATCTTATGCAATAAAATTGGAAGGGCAGTTGAGGAAAGAAAATGCATCCATCAGAGCTTGGCAGACTCAGGTCAAGAGATTGGGATCTGAAGGCCCCCAAGGGGTGAAATCCTCATTGGAGGAGAAGGAAAAATTAATTCAAAGCCTAAAGAAGAAACTGAAAATGTATGCTACATAGCATCCACAAACAACATAATTGGTTTCTCTAGAACAAGAAAAGGAAGAATTTCGACAAGAGGCATTGAACTACAAGGCTAGGGTATCATAGCTAGAACAAGAAAAGTAGAATTGGTCACAAGGACAGACATAAATGCTGAACAAAGCTGTAGTTGTACCTCCTTCTGTAGAAGTTGAGCCAAGCACTGAGGGACTTGTCCAGGCTATGTCACAAGTTAGCCTGAAGGTAGGAGAAATCAAGGGGTTAAAGGGAGACATAGAGAAATTGAAGCAGGAAATGAACAAAGGATGAAAGAATGACTCAATTTCAAAAGGAGAATCAAGCTTTGCAGGAGAGGATAGATAAGCTGGAAATAAGATTAAGAGGCAAAGGACTATTGCAGGGAACCAAACACATCATCTGGGATTCTAAAGCTGCTGAAGCTACCAAGTTCAGAGTGTATTTAAACTTCATCAATGATAAAGACAACATGGGCATCATAACCATAAGTAGGTACACTATTGTGAATGAGACCTTAGCAAAGAAACCATCAGAGTGGGCCCAAAATTTCATAAACCTTCTCAACTCCACCCCTACTGCATAAATTCAGACCATTGGGGTCAAAGATAGAACTACATTGATCATCTGGGCCAGGAGGGATATTTCCAAACATAACCTGCTAAAATCAGTCCAAACTAAGGCCACACAGATGGAGAAAAGTGTGCAAAAATTCAAGGATCTATTTGAATAATTGTTCATTAAAGGCCTCCCACCATTTTGGGATGGCGAAGGAAAATTATATGATCAGGAAGAATACAACTCTCACCTCACTCAATGCAGAATGGATCACTCCAAATTTGAAAACCTAGAGGAAAACCTGAAAGGAGCAACCCTGGTTGAACATTTGATTACATATTTCAAGATTTTGAATCAGTTCAAAACAATGAAGATTGGACTACCAGTCATGACATATGTGTTATCACTGAAATTTCATCCGCACAAGGCGACAAGAACTCTGCATCATCAAAACATGACTGGAGTCATTCATGGCACAAGATTAATTCCTCAGCATTGCAAAAGGGTCAAAAAACTATACAAATGAACAAAAAATTTGAAAGGTGCTTTACATCATCTGGGTGCGTGCACGTATGCGCGCAACAGAACCATACAAAGCGTGCATAGGTGCACAAGGCGCGGTTGTTGGGCGAAAAACCCGCGCGCCTGCTAAATGACGCATTTATTGAAATTGGTCGGCCTCCCAACCACTAATGGATCAGCTCCCAAGTCGATTTGACACCAAATCCGAGCTCAAT
>JZKD02S2235334.1:395181-419124 GCA_000966675.3 Picea glauca
AGTTTCAGTTGGTCTTCAAGAATGAAGATGAAGATGAGAAATTTTCCAGGTCCAAGAAGGTTCAGAGTCCAGCATATACAACAGCGGTGGAGTTGTTGAGATCAGTCTCCAAGTGAGAGATTGTTGGTTGTGGAGCCTGATTTATAGGTCTTTTACTTTCAGCCGTGTTTATACCCCATGAAGTATTTACACCCCAGAAGTATGTACACTCTTCCACACGGGGGAGTGCAGAGGGGGGGTACCCTCTCTGCGGGGTCTGGGGCAAGCAGGCCCCCAGCGGGGGTTCGAGGGCGAAGCCCCCGAAGCAAAAATTGCCTTATAAAAGTATATTGTAATTTCATTGTAAATCTGGACCGTTCATTATAAGGTCGCAGATCTAACGGTAGAGATTATGTTAGGGTTTTTTTCCCTAGAAAGCAACCCTCTTTTATGAGGGAAATGTATTGCGGCTATGGTTGATGGTGAATATTGTATTATGAGAGAGGAGACTGTGAGAGAAAGAAGATGAAGTTACAACGGGTTTTGCTGTAGGTTGTTTCCCTTCATTTGTTGGATAATAATAAAGGAAGGACCTGGCAATTTCTCTGGTGGACGTAGCCCACACTAGGTGAACCATGCAAATCTGTGTTTCTCTTGTAGTGTGTGTCTTCTATGTTTTGTTTCTGCATTTGTTTTATTTTATTGCTCCGCGGTCCTGTTTTTCTAACATAAGCTATATCAACAAAAAAATATTGTTCATGGCTTTAATAAAACAAATACATCCTTGTAGAGGTCAAAGTTTGTAGTCTTTGCATGATCTATAGAAAGTTTTATAGCTAAGGTGCATGAGACAAATCATTTGTACACCCATCCTGAGAGATGGAAATGGTCCAAGTACCCCACTCCAGCCCTAATTCCTCTTTTGAAGTGCCATAAGCTCCCTTGTTCCTATCTTTGTATATATGAGACAAAGAAATGCATGAGAAGGATGCCATTTGTTGTTGTATATAATCAAAGAGTGGTGGTAAAGTGGAATTTCTGGGTGTTGTTTTCTTTCGTAACCATTGGATAACCAATAAAGAGTCCCCAAAAATATGTAATTGAGTAACACCATATTCTTGATCCAATTGTAGGGTAAATTTGAGAGACATTAGTTCACAATAATTGTTAGTTTCCTACCTTATCCCAACTTTGAAGGCTATACTGTGATTTGTGGAGAGATATAAAATTCGCCTTGAGCCTCCTTTTGGGGGATGTCCTTGACAAGCACCATCAAAGTATGCCCAAGGAATGCCCTTATTGGTGACTTCTTCAATTGTCCCTTGAATTTTTTGTTTTTCCTCAACTCGTGGATATGAATTTAGTATATTCAGGGACTAGATTTCACATTTGAGGGGAACAATCTCTTTTTCTTCAAACATATCCAGGTTTTTGGCTAGCCATATTCCTTAAGCGATATTGAGTGGAAGAGATCTGAATTTATTCGTATCCTTTTTTATATACCAAATCCTGAAGGATCTTTTAGTACTTCCTCCTTCCAAAACATTCCTTAACCCTGTCATGCAACCAACTTCTTTCTAGACCTCTTTGCCCTCTTCTTGACCCCCAAGAAGGGTTTATATAACATTTCCATCTCAACCACATCAAGATTTTCATGGAGATAATATCTCTCAAGATCCCCTAAATTAGGATCTTGGCATATCTCAAGGGGTTGGTTTGAGAATATCTCTCAACCATCCATGAAGATCTGGACTCTCCTTGAGACTAGGGATTGAAATCCAACATGGCTTTGCACCAAATAATCCATTTTAAAATAATGAAAAATACATAATTATGAGAACCTTATCTCATGTATTAAACATTTTACAAATGTCATTTTGCCCCTAAATATCAACAAGACATATCTCTAGCATGTGAAGTCCAATTGACTTCATTCGAAATGTATCAGAAATCCCAGTGTGAGCTCTTTGTTGTCTGGACAATGTTGGCAGTATCTGAAGCCGACTGAAAATGTGTCGACTGTGAAGATCCTCCTAGATCACACTGGCCAACGCATACAAATTTTTGGACCTCCAAAAGTATCAACTTTGACTTGCAATCCATCATCAATTGCATGCAAATGTCTTCATTCCTTGTACTTCAGAATCAAAATGTAAATCACACACTTGCAAGTGCTGCCCAACAAATGTTCTGAAAGGCACATTCCCTGTCTCCTTCACCTCTTATTCTTCGGAGATGAAATATCGAAGCCCACATCTGCATAAATTTGCAACCTGTAACTGATGATACCTACACTTTAATCATTGGAGTATCCTTACTTGCCAAGAGTTTATAACTACACTCTTGCTTAAGTTTACAATGAATCACCAAAATGGCATAGGCAAAACGCCTCAATCAACTGTTTACAATAATGATTACAAAATGAAGCCACTTAAGGCTTAAGGTGCAAAATAACACCTCTCACTCCCCTCACTCAAGAGTGGCTAAAAATCCATTACAATGCTTCATAACAATTTTACATCAAGAACATTGTTTCCATGAGTTTATAAAACACTCATAAACAAGTTTTACAGAGGTTGCCAAAATGACTTAGGCTAAACGCCTTAATCAACTGAGAATACAAGGCTTCAGGCATAATCAAAATGCCTTCACTCTTCCTCACTCAAGAGTGGCTACATAAACCTCTACAAAGCAATAACATATATCAAGTGCCCCACTTGGCCAACTATGGCAAGTTTTACAATGATTGTCCAACATGGACTTCTAGGAAAAATTTACAAAATTCCCCTTTATGCCAATCCAAACACACATGGAAAAAAATAAGTTAGGTTTCAAAACCAAAGTATAGAGCTATCTCCGGGAAAAATTTCAGGTCTTCACGCCACTGTAGCCTACAACAAACTGCTGCACGTTCTCACCAAGGAGATCCCGACCGTGACATATCTCATGTGCAATATAATGTGCACCATAATATTAATGTGCATTTTTCCTTGAAAATTATCAAAGGCACACAAAAAGGTTATGGAAATTGAGCTCCGACCGAGGTTCCAACTCTTGCAACCCCCTGTTCAAGAGTTACAAAGGCTGAGCAATCCATTTGTTGTAGTGAGGAAGGGTCTAGCATGTGATTCTCCGTACTAAAGGAAGCTTATCATTAAGAAGAGGTACACGAAATGCAACTATTTCCTGTAAGTGTGGAAAGAGACCGTTGATAAGGCCTTCCACAATCACACCTAGTGACCAAACAACGGCTCCCTTTTCCTCCCAGGAAATGTCAAAATTTGATAACTTGGCCCCGAGACTGTACCAAGTATAATCGTGGCGTCTTCTCGGAGTTCACGTGAAAATTTTTTGGCCGCCTCACAACCAATTTGTAGTACTGGATTTCGATCAATATTTTGATATCGAACTGCCTAGCATAGTGCATCACTCGGCATAGACAAAATTTCCCTGATCAACGTAGGAAAAGAAACAACAATTATTTTCCATATGAGGCAACATGTTCCAATCTCAGCGTCCTTCTTCTCTATCATGGCCTACCAAGAAACGATATGTTTTCCTCGTCTGTATGATATCACTGTCCTCCACTGCGCTTTTTCTTCAGACTGATGTCGAGGAGGGAGAATATGTACAATACCTTCAGACCTGTGCGCTATCAGGATACTCGTCTTCAGTGGAAATTAATGCCAACAACGAGTTCTCCTCCATGTCTGTTAGCATAGCTGTAAAAATTTAGTGCAACAACTCGCGAGATTGGTTCAGATTTCCATCCTGGAAATTGGAATGAGAGTAGAGACACATTGGGGGCAGGAGTCGCTCACTGTGCATGGAGAGGAATCCTTCGCTCGAGAACTGAGAGTCCACGTCATTTACCATTGATTGACAACAACACGATATGTAGCAGTGATAAAATTGCGTTGATAACAAGTTTGGATTTTGGACAATCGACTTGTTGAACAACAAGGCCATGATTGAATCTTTTGACTATAATGTAGAATGGAGCTGGAACGGTGCCCACAAATTCCTGTGAAAATACACAAATTAACTCAACAAAGTTATTGATGTGGCTCTCATTAGTATGACATTTGGAGTGCCAGTAATCATTGTGATACCATAGAATCGAATTTCATTCGAAGATATATTGGGTGAAGATCATCTCTCACATTTGAATATGACAGAGTAATAATGTTAGGGCCATCATATTCTGCTGAAAAACTACGATTTGGCTGCAGTTGAAAATCGTTGCCCAGATTTTTTGAACCCGCGATTCCTCATAATCACAACCGTCCGATCCCTATGTGGAATACAGGAGGTTATCATGTGGAATACAGGAGGTTATCATGGGGTCTATCGCCTCCAATATCCTGTAAACTAGCACAGCCACTTTGTGGCTGGTGAACGCCGAAAGGCGATGCTTCCTCCCGGACAGCTGAAACGGACGGCCCATACGCGTGGGGTTACTGCTTCAAAGAGGAGCAAGATGCCGATCCAGAAGAAATGTACTACGGACGAGGACCCATTCAACTAACCGGGGGATATATCCTGTACATCTAAGTTTTATTAGTTCGTTTTCAATTCTGCACACACATTAGGAAAAGCCAAATACAGTTTTAGTCTAATGACCGTATCGCTTTGTGACCAGAAAGAGCAACTACGAAGCTGCCGGGAAAGCGTTCTGATAAACAACCCGGGCATTGTGGCGTCCAATCCCACCATTTCGTTTGGCGTCCAATCCCACCATTTCGTTTAAGACGGCGGTCTGGTTTGGTTCTGGATGATCACGCAGTTTTCGAAGTCTTCCCCACAATGTGATGATTGGAAAATGGAATTACCACTATCAAGTCTATTTGAATGTTTTTTTGTTGAGGAAATCTAAAAGTTAATTTCAAATGTGGTAATTTTAAAGGTTAATTAGTTAAACTTGGTAATCATATGGTGGTATAGTAATTTCTTAATAAGATTAGGTAAATGTTAAAAAGTAAACAGGTTAACTGATGCATTTAAAAATACAAGCAGTTATGAAGAGTAAATCACATTCATTGATTTGAGAGGACGACTAAGAATATGCCAGCATCTTCAATTATTAGCCATAAGATTAAAATTTTAGATTAAAAAGTGATTAATTGTACCCATCTCCAATACGTATGCCTTTGCTTAACTTTCGACATAAATATATGACAGATCAATTCATCATGAAAGAAAACGATATCATGTTGTTCCATGTTGTAGACAACGACTCCCTTCAGAATAGATCTCAACGGAAACTCGTTACCCACAATCAGATTCACCTCCTTTCTACAGTAACAAACTGGCCCATGTACATACCCTCGGCCAATACAAATATCTCCTTCATGGTCTCACGCCAATGAATTCTCGTGCAGTGATCATATCCAGGCTGCGTTACCTGTACCATTGTCTTCCTTGAGCTCGACATTTATATGCATTTCTAGCCAGGTTCCTGATATAGGGTCCCAAAAATAATTGCGATTGCAAAAGAATCTTCTTTCATTGCCGGATTTTGCAAGAACAAAATTACTCAGATTGGCAAGTCTCCTGAGTTGCTTTGGAATGGGACCAGAGAGATCATTGGAACCTAGATCAATGTTCTTTAACAAAGAGAGATCATTGGAACCTAGATCAAGGTTCTTTAACAAAGAGAGATCGCCCAATTGTTTGGGATTGGAACCATTGAAGTTGTTTTTGTCCAGCTTCAACTGTATTAGATTTGACAGACCTCCAATTGTGTCAGGAATTGGACCTTGCAACTTATTTGCAGAAACATGGAGAAGAGTCAGTTTTTCAAAATTAGATAAACTACTAGGTCTCTGTCCGGTCAAATTATTCGTTGAAAAATTCAGAGTTGTCAAGATGGATAGCTGCCCAAGTGTTGAAGGAATGGGTCCTGTGATATTGTTACATTAGCATACTCAGATTGGACAAATTACCAAGTGAACGAGGCAGACCACCACTAACAGACACTGAGCTCAGATCCAAAACCCTTAGAGTTGGCCAATCCATACCGGTATGGATCCAGGCAAGAGAAAGCAAGACACATTGAATCTCTCCAGAAACGTAAGATTCTGCAAACCATCGACGACAAATTGTGGATTCCGTGACCCCACTACTGTCCTATTGTATCCAAACAAATTTATAGATATAACACGCCCTTCCCTGCATTCAATCCCTATCCATATTGTGCAGGGATTGACCTTCTTAGGCCACTCGGGCTCGACAGGAAGGTCGCAGCCACCATAGAGAGCCATTCATATCAGATCGACGAGACAATCATGATATATTGATCCTTCCTCCAAGCTCCCTCTGAACTGGTTGACTACCTACCACAACACGAATATGAGGGCATATTTTACTTCCTTCTTTCCAAACACGCAAAATGTTTCCATCCGGACTCAAGTGATTCAAGCATCTTTGGAATCGTTTTGACGAGATCTTCAATCTGGCATAGTTAGTTCCAGAATTCGAGACATAAAGTTTTTGACCATTTTCTTCATTAAGGAGGATATCTGTCCCTCTGTAAAATGGAAACTTGGAAAACAATAGAATTATAGTTTGCAGAAATATCATCAACTGCTTACCCCACTGGTACCAAGCACTTTCTTCTTGTAATCATGATTTTATAATGGTTGAAGGAGCCTCCTTCTTCACTGGCTCTTTCACAATCTTCCTGCTCCTTGGTTTGTGGTGAATTTTGGGATGTAACTTCTAGCACTTCTTCTTCCAATGGCCATTGATTTTGCAGTAAATGCAAAAATTCCTTCGATTTCCATTCAACTGTGCATTCATGACGAGAGGACTTGGAAGGTGTGGTTTCTTCTTTGTCTCACTTCGAGTGGAAACATCTTCTTAACCCAAACTTTCTTCATTTGATGCTTGGCTACATCACGGTTAGAATATCTAATGCATAAATCATTTTTCTTATATTCAAGAAAAGAATTTGAATGACTTTTATATTTTCCTCGTTTACCTTTGTTGCATATATGATGAGGACTAGCTGCTTTGGATCCTCTATTGGAATCCAATGATGTAGAAGTGGCTCTATCTTTAGCAGTCTTTGAGCACTCTCTAATCTGTACCTTGCCATAACCTAAACCTGCAAATGGTGGTTTTTGTACCACCTCTAATGGTTGAGTGACTCCTTGGCCATTAATGCCAAGTCCACCTCCTTTGTATCCCATTTTAGTGAGAAGCTTCATGCCAACATTATTATCATACTGAGATGAAAGAGAACATGAAGAAATACTCTCAACGCATACCTCAGTTTGAGTTTGTGCATCCACGGTAGAAGGCTCTTTGTCTTCCATTTGTTCACCAAGTTGCAACTTAGACAAAAGATCATCCTTGGCTTGCAATTCAAGTTGCAATTCTTCAATAATTCCGTTAAGGACTTCTTGATGAAGCTGAGACCTCTCTTTAAGCTCTTGCTTCTCTTCTTCTACAACCTGCAAAAGTCTCCTCAACTCTGCATTTTCAGCTTGACTGTTGTGATTTATCTCTTCTAATTCTTGGAGTCTTTATGCTTTCTTCGCTCCTTTTTCCATGGTGATATTCACAATCTTCAAAACTAGTCAGACAAACTCTGATACCACTTGATCCAAAAATTTGGTGAGAATCTTCCTACATCCAAATATTCAAAATGATATCTTTTATTGACAAAATTTTCATGTGAATAAGGGCAATTTGATTAATTAACCATGCTTCATTAAGGAAATAATCACATAAAATTGTCAAAGTGTTGTGTATTTTTATAAATTAAAACTCTACTTAACCAAGTGAGAGTGCATAAAAATCACACATACAACATTGACAACAATATGATAACGGAGTTCACCAGACCCACCCCTTGGCTACGTCTTCGGATTCATGAATCCCATGAATCTGCTTTATTGATTCTTCTTCAAAAAGGGCTACATAAACAAGCCTACAACATGTTTCTCCTTTACAAAGACATCATCTGAATCAATAAGCTCTCAATAATATTTCCACAAGCTTTTTCCCTTTCTCTCCTCCCTCTTCTTGACCCCCAAGAAGGGTTTACATAACATCTCCATCTCAACCACATCAAGATTTTCATGGAGATAATATCTCTCAAGATCCCCTAAATTAAGATCTTGGCATATCTCAAGGGATTGGTTTGAGAATATCTCTCAACCATCCACGAAGATCTCAACTCTCCTTAGGACTCTCCTTGAGACTAAGGATTGAAAGCCAACATGGCTTTGCACCAAATAATCCCTTTTAAAATAATGAAAAATACAAAATTATGAGAACCCTATCTCATGTATTAAACATTTTACAAATGCCATTTCCCCCCTAAATATCAACAAGACATATCTCTAGCATGTGAAGTCCAATTGACTTCATTCGAAATGCATCGGAAATCCCAGTGTGAGCTCTTTGTTGACTGGACAATGTTGGCAGTATTTGAAGCCGACTGAAAATGTGTCGACTGTGAATATCCTCCTGGATCACTGATCGAGAGGACGAACTAGTCTGGCAAAAGGCTCTGCATGGGGTCTATATTCCAAAATTGGGTTATATTGCTCTAAATATTAATTGTATTCAAATGGAGCCTTGTTGGTGGTGGAATGGTTTATGGAAGTTAAAATGTCCTCAAAAGGACAAAATTTTCATGTGGTCTGTTATAAATGACAAGGTCCATTTTTGGGACAATATGAGGAAGAGGCAGTGTGTTGGCCCAAGTTGGTGCTCTCTATATAAACCAGAAAATGAATCTGCTATTCATATTATTATTTCATTCCATTTTACTCAACGATTTTGGAAAGATACCTCGACCCTTCTAATACATGCATATGTTTAGGAGGGGCCCTCTTTGGAAAAAGCATGGAAGGATTGGCTTCAGGTGCCTGAACATAAGAAAATCAAATCCCTTCCTTTGATAGTTTGCCGGGGCATTTGGCTGGCACATAACTTTGTCATCTTCAAGGATAATCCCACATTACTAGAACTCATTGCTTCACAAGGCCTTTTGATTCTATCCCATTTTCCTTAGGAAAAGGATATTCCAGCTATCCGAGTTTTCCAGCTTGAACTCATTGATTTTTCCAGGCCTTGGGACTTTTTCGACGATGCTTCCCTGAATGATAATCAATCTTGTGGGGGTGGAGCGGTGTTGTATTTCTCTGATAACCATTTCTTTAAAATCAAAATGGGGCTGGGTCAAGGGACAAATAATTTTGCTGAGCTTATGGATTTAAAGTTTTTACTCCAATTCGTTGGGGAGAAGGGAGTTCAATCCATCCAATTTTTTGGGGATTCTATGAATGTCATCAACTGGGCTCGTAAAGTTCAAATTTCCACAATATTTTTCTGATTCCTATATTGGAGGAGATTTTCAGGTTTATGGACTCTTTTCATTCCGTTGCTCTAAAACATGTCTAAAAGATTCAGAACTATGTAGCAGATTTACTATTAAAGGCAGGGATTCAACTCCTTTTTGGTCAATGACGTGTCTCAGAATCAGTCGAGGATGAGATATATGAGTTTTATCACCATCCATTCATGGATGGCCTCACCCAAGCTCATTAAAATGATCATGGTATCAACTTCTTGTTTTCTACTTGTTTTGTATATCATGTCTCTTTGCAATTCTCAACTAGATTTTCTTCTCGATGGACCTTATATCAACTTAAGGTCCAGTATACATATAAGTCGATATAAGGTCCATCGAGAAGAAAAGCTAGTTGAGAATTGCAAAGAGACATGATATACAAAACAAGGAGAAAATAAGAAGCTTATGCCACGATCGTTTTAATGAGCTTGGGTGAGGCAATCCATGAATGGACAATGATAAAACTCATATATCTCATCCTCGGCTGATTTTGAGACATGTCATTGACCAAAAAGGAGTTGAATCCCTACTTTTGACAGTAAATCTGCTACATAGTTCTGAATCCTGTAAACAGGTTTTATAGCAACAGAATGAAAAGAGTCCATAAACCTGAAAATATCCTCCAATATAGGAATCAAAAAAATATTGTGGAAAATTTGAAATTTACGAGCCCAGTTGATGACATTCATAGAATCCCAAAAAATTTGGATGGATTGAACTCCCTTCTCCCCAATGAATTGGAGTAACAACTTTAAAGCCATAAGCTCAACACAATTATTTGTCCCTTGACCCAACCCCATTTTGATTTTAAATAAATGGTTATCAGAGAAATACAACACCGCTCCACCCCCACAAGATTGATTATCATTCTGGGAAGCATCGTCGAAAAAGTCTCAGGGCCTGGAAAAATCAATGAGTTCAGGTCGAAAAAATCAGATAGCTGGAATATCCTTTTCCTGAGGAAAATGGGATAGAATCAAAAGGCCCTGAGAAGCAATGAGTTCTGGTAATGTGGGCTTATCCTTGAACATGACAGAGTTGTGTGCCAGCCAAATGCCCTAACAAACTATCAAAGGAAGGGCTTTGATTTTCTTGTGTTCAGGCACCTAAAGCCAATCCTTCCATGCTTGTTCCAAAGAGGGTCCCTTGTAAACACATGCCTGTCTTAGAAGGGTCGAGGTATCTTGCCAAAATCGTCAAGTAAAAGGGAATGTGATACAAATATGAATAGTAGATTCATTTTCTGGTTTACAGAGAGGGGACCAACCTGGGCCAACACACTGCCTCTTCCTCATATTGTCCCAAGAACAGACCTTGTCATTTATAGCAGACCACATGAAAATTTAATCCTTTTGAGGAAAGTTTAGCTTCCATAAACCACTCCACCACCAAGAAGGCTCCCTTTGAAGAAAAATAATATTTAGAGCAATATAACCCAATTTCGGAGTATAGACCCCATGCAGAGCCTTTTTCCAGACTAGTTCATCCTCTTGATAAATAAGCCTGATATGACTAGCCCTAAGAGCTGAGATATAATTATCCCATAACAAAGAGAGATTGTCATCTAATCCCAAAGAAGAAGAGCTCCTCCACCCTTGCTGCCATATGGGAGTTGAAACAAGGTCCAAAATTTGATGTAAGAAGTGAATATCATGTAGACGGAGCCGAGTAATTAGATCATTTAGAAGAATATGTAAGTTCCCTCTCACTAGATAGGGATCAACCCCAATATGAACATTATTACCTCTGCCAACTCTCCAGGCCAAACCATCACCCACCACTAGGAAAGAATAAACCATAGCTTTCCAAATTATGGAGCAATTCGAATGGGACTTTACTGGTCTCCGAATCCATTTATCTAAAGAATCTAGATGAATGCATTTATGTTTCACCACAATGATCCATAGGATGTCAATCGAAATAATATGCCAACTGAATTTAGCTTCTGATGCTTTTGAGAACAATAAAATATTCTTTAAACCCCAACCACCCAAAGCTTTGGGCTGAGCAAGTCACTCCCATTTTTCCCATGGCGAAGTATACTGATCTTGATACCCAGACCATATGAATCTAAATCATATACGCCCGACATTTTCTAAAATTCCCTTTGGAATCCAAGCAAGATACATCTAGTAAACACAGATGGATTCCAACACCGATTTTGCAAGGGTTAACCTTCCATCCCTAGAAAACCACCTGAAAATCCAAACTTTTAACCTCTTTTCCAGCTTGGCCAGAATCACCTCCAATCCTCTTTGCGATAGCAGTTAGGCTTTAGCTAGAACCCAATATATTGTATACCATCAGAGAAATCCCGAGTTAGAAAAGGGAAGAAATATTGATAAGATTCAACAACCTCTTCCTCCAACCCAGAGAATGTAAGGGTATATTTTTTATGATTGATTATCATCCCTGTGGATGAATGGAAGAGATTAAAGATTTCTGCTAACTTCTCTTCATCCCTAGGATGACCCCTGCAAAAAATAATCACATTATTTGAAAAAAGCAAATGGGTAATTCTAAGACCTAGGGCGATCCAAATACCTTGAAATTTCCCTGCACTAACAACCGACCCAAGGGATTTTCTTAAACCCTTCACTGCTTGAAGAAAAATAAGAGGGGAGAGAGGGAAACCTTGTCTAAGGCCCCTTTCAAAGTGAGAAAAGGCAAGGATGCACCATTAATGAGCATTGAAAAGGAGACTGAATAAATGCAGGCCATCACCCGTTTGATGAAAGGAACCTCAAACCCTGAGTAAATGAGCAAAATCATGATGAAGGACCCATTTACATGATCATATGATTTTGAGAGGTCTATATTCAATATTTCCCATTGAGATATCGAGGTCTTTAGGCTATGAAGACCCTCCCGAGCCACCCCAATAGCTTCGTGAATATGACGACCTTCCAGAAATCCAAACTGTTCTTGAGATATAGAGTTCGATAAAATAGGTTTTAACCACCGAGCTATAATTTTTGCCACAATTTTATAGATTCATTTGCATATGGAAATAGGCCTAAAATCATCAAAATATTGAGGATCATCCAGTTTTAGAATGAGTTCAATAAAATTTGAGTTGAAAGGGGCATGTATTATTTCTAGATTCCTCAACAACTTTCAGAAGATCAACACCAATATGCTCGTAGAAACCATTATAAAATTCAACTGTCCACCCATCCGGCCATGGGATACTATCTTTCTGGAAACCGTGGAGCATTTATTTTAACTCAGCTTCAGATACTTTAGCAAATAAATCTCTATTTTCGTCCTCATCCACAACTCTGGGAGAAAAAGGTGTTAATAAGACAAAATCAATGAGATTAGCTCTCGGCTCAGCCTTGAAAAGTGTCTAGAAATGATTTTTCGCATCTGGGAAAGAACCTCAAAGGAAGAAAATTCATGTCCCTCCTAATCCTTGAGTTTCCAGATGGTATTTGAAGCTTTCCTTCCTTTTACATAAGCTTGGAAGAATTTGGTGTTCTCATCCCCTTTGGCTAGCCAAACAACCCAACTCTTTAGCCTCCAGGCAACCTCCTGGTCTGCTAGAAATTCCCCTTATAGAGTCTCAAGAGCCTTTATGTCATCCTAGAGAATGTCAAAGAAAAAACAACATCAACAAATTGATAAATTCAATCGAGTTGGGATTCAATTTTCCTTAGTTCTTGCTCTTCGTTTTTCCTCTTCTCATGAGCCCAAGGGATCACCATCTTCTTAATTCTTTTAAGATTTGTTGCAAATTGAACTGCAATAGATTGGCATCATAATTTGAAAAGTCTCATCAGAGAGCCAGGTGGCATTGAATTTGAAGGGGGATGTAGGTTTTTTAGGACCACCTTCGATCTACAACCAAACTGGCGAGTGATCAGACTCCACCCCCACTGCCAATCCATTGATGAAACTAAAGAGGAAGCTCCTTCAGTTTTTCTAATACTAGGAATAAATCTAACCATTTTTCCACCCATGCATCCTCGGTCCGCATGTTCCTCCAAGTAGGAATAAGATTTCATGGAGAAATATCCAAAAGACCATTTGTAGATAGAAGATGACTGAATAGAGAAGATTGGTGATCAGGGAGGGCATTTGGGCCCCAAACTTCGGCCTCCCCCAAAGAAAAATTTAGGTCCCCACCCAGAATGAGATTATCAACCTTGAGCAAGTTGATCTTGAGAAAAGAGTCCCAGAAAGTGTCCCTCTCAACATAAGGCCCATACGCATTTAAAATCCTAAATTTCAAACCCACACCTTCCACTAGAATTTCCACTTTGATACAGGAAGTCAGGGCCTAAGAATTCAAAAGCTTAACTTGCGGGAGTGCCAACCAATTGCCAACCCCCTCGACTTGCCAATTGCATCAATACATATGAATTGCCAGCCAAGAAGCAAGGTTTCTAGATTTTGAGTCACAAATATCACATATGCAATCATTTCTTGGAGAAGAATAACATCAGGCTGATAAAGAGTAACTAACCACTTTAGGTTGGATTTCTTCTGGGGGCTCATCAGACCCCTACAGTTAAATGTGAGAAATTTCATGGGGGAACGCCATCAGGGGCATTCACTGCTCTAAGAGCCCCAAGAATAGACCATTTCATGCTTGAGGCAATGTCGAGTAAAGCTCTATTTTGATCCTTTGATAGATGATAGATATGACCATGACCCTTCTTTGATATGAGGGAGTTAGGATTTGAGCCTAGCCCAAAACCACCCACTAAAGGGGCCAAGACGAAGTTGCTCCAAAGATGAAAGCATATTACCCTTTCCTCAGAGCCATCAGTAGAAGGCCTATTAGAGGATCAAGAGGATGGGGATCCATGAGGGGACGTTAGGAGAAGGGAACTTGAAGTGATGGGTGGAAAGGTGGAAGAGGGGAAAAGAGAGTCTTCCCATTGAGCCAAAGTATTAGGGAAAGGGAGATATTGACGGGATGGGGAACAATACATTTTGATAAATTTGGAAGAATGAATCAAACCATTAACAATAGGTGGGATAGAAAGGTGCATACCCAAGAGAGAGCTATAAGGATGTTGTGAGGCAGACCCCTGAGGAGAAACAATCATCGCTGCAGAAAATGTTGGGAGTACCAGAGATAAAGCCTTCGTTGAAGAATCTGGATCCTTCCCACCTGATTCCTACTGAAAATCCATTGGAGCACAACCTAAAAAGATGGATGTACCCAAGAAAGTGGAATGAGGGATAAATCCCACACTTTCTTGTGACCCCTGATGCTTCTTGGGCCAAGAGGGGGAGGGTTTTTCAGGGCGGCCCCGAAATGGAAAAGTACAATATTTGACAATGTGACTGTGCTCATGGAACCTCCTACAACGGAAAGGAACACCTTCGTAATCAATAATCTGAACCCGAGGTCGATCCTTGTCTGTAATGTTTAAATATTTTCTCAACCCCCCCCTCAAATTTTCAGAGAGACAAGAATACAAGCCATCGACATCTCCAAAAAATCCAAAAATGACATGTATGCATCCATAAATTCCCCAACATATTTCTGATAAGCTGAAAACATTTGACATACCAAATATCAGGACGAAGGCTGGGAAAATGCACCCAAATAGGAATGGAATCCAACCGTTCACTAAAAACATCGAAGGTAGTATCCCACATTTTTAAGAGGACCAGAGAAGAATAAATAAACGAACACCTCTAAAGAATAGTGTTTTCTTGAGAAACCTCCACAAATTTTATCATAAACCAACCCCTAGAGAGATGAATGATCTTCGAGGGAGGGTTAAAAATCAAACCTCAGGAGGAAGCCACCCACACCTTAAGGGTTTTCTCACTGAAATGCCGATTATCAGATTTCCCGACAACAATTTTATCCACCATCTCAACGACTTCATCCATAGATAAATATTCTCCTAAAATGAGATTGAGTCCTCTTGAGAAGTTGCTACACATTTATTTTTCCTTCGACGCTTGGAACCAGAAACATTAGACAAAGGACTTGGATGGGTTAAGGGAGATGCAGCCCTCGTTTCCCCCCCACAATCACCATCCCAACCATTTATATTCATGGGGAGCATATTTGGAGAATGAGCCCTTCTGAATGCAACGAACATCCTTGACCAGAAAGCGGGCCCAACCCAATATCAGGGTAGAGGCAAGAGGTCAGAAAATCTGAATCCAGAACCTGAAAAAATTCGGTCCTTTCGATCATAGAAGACTGATCTGAACATTGTATACCTTTAGAGTTTGGAACTGGCACATACATCCCTTCCAAGAGAGATCTAGGCAGGGAGGGCTCCAAAAATAACCAAGATATCTGAGCCAAAGGCGTCAAATACAAAGGAGCCTACGAATAGAAGGTGGGAGAGACCCCATGGGATGAAAAAACCCCAATGAAACTTGAGTGAGGCAAAGAAGATAGATCCAAAAAATGAGAGTAAATAAAATCCAATTCTAAACCCTTAGAAGATGAAGGCTCAAGCACTAGACCTAATAACGAGCCAACAACAATTACATCATAAACACAATAATTAGAAGAAATATGAGAAAAGACCCTACTTCGATCCTCCATATTAGCCTCCGAAAGACACAGATCCAAGAGAAATAAGGGAGGGATGCCAGCTGTCTGGAACCACGTCAATAGTTCTAAAGGGTCCGATGGATAGTCCCCTAGGTGGGTGTGTAACATCTCCAATATCTCCCTGAACACTTCTAGGGAGTACACAATGAATGGGTTCTGGAAAGAAGCCATGTTGGGTACCCATTTTACAATGTATCTAAGTAAAATGAACATTGAAAAATTGGTAGAAGGGGAAAACCTCATGGGAAACCTCCCCTCAAAATACAATGCTGAAAAATAAAGACATTTGATAGGAAACTATGTCCTTCACTCCAATAAGGTCATGCATAAAGTGGAATTTATGCTTAGTGAAATTATTCATGAAGATGTAAGTAGTCTATTTAGAGGAAGGATAGTACTACAAATCGATGATACCGTCATGAATCAACTCTCTGATGTAATGAATTTAGATATCGATGTGTTTTGTTCTCTTCCATTGCATTGGGTCTCTACAAAAATTCAGTATGCTCTGATTTTCGCACCAAATGACAGTCAAATGATGGAACTGGATACCAAGCTCATTGAGGAAGTTTTGTAGCCAAAGTGTCTAAATGGTAATGTTGACATCTCCTCTGCACTCTACCTCTGCTGATTATAAAGTAAATGCTAATTTATTTTTACTTGACCAACAAATGGGACTAGATTCCAAACTAAGAATGTATCCTAAAGTGGACTTGCGAATTGTGCTATTGCCAACCCAATCTGAATTTGTAAATCTAATGAGGTCCAATGCACAACCTTCTTCATAATGAATCCCATGATTGGTAGTACCCTTTACATATAAGAGGATGCCCTTGGTAGCTTTCTAGTGGAGCTCATGTGTCCCCTGCATGTACCTGGAAACTACACCCACTGCATACGAGATATCTTGATAGGAGTCAGTGAGGTAAATAAGGATCCCCATTAGTTGTCTATACTTGGTGGAATCCACCAATGGTGTATCCCCGTCATCCTCGAGCTTAAATCATGAAAAGAAAGGTGTGGTTGCTAGTAAATTCTCATCATAATCCTTTGCCACCAATCTTGCTTTTCACTTGATCACAATACCATTTTCTAATTTCTTCGTTATGTAAACCCATTTTCATATAACAAGCTTCGTATATGAAGGAATCATAACCAAGTCCCAAGTTTGGTTCTTGAGGAGGGAGTTGTACTCCTCCTTCATAGTTGCTTCCTAGAAGGAATTCCCTTCAACCTATGCATATGTATGAGGGTTTGAGGCTAGAACCATGTAGCAATGCATGATAATTACAGGTTCCATGGTTGCAAGTGCATGTGGTGCCTCCTCAAATTGGGATCCCATTCTCCTTGTATTTCCTGGATCCCTCACAAGATCACCTGTTGCCTGCAGGGTGGACTATGCCCATTTGATTCTTGGATATGGATCTTCACATTCATGCTCATGATCTTCCGAATATGATTCAGAATTAAATATGAAATATTATCTGAGTGGTAGGATGCATCATCTCAGATGTTATGGTACAAGAGGAAGTACAATTGTGTCTGCACGTTGTTCTTGAGAGGCATGCATTGAACTTTCTTCAAACTAGATCCTCCTTTCAATGATTAACTTATTTGTTGAAGGATATATTAATATTTATCCCTTCACACCCTAGGGATATCCCACAAGGATGAATTATGTTCTTTGAGGCTCCAAAACCTTCCTCTTCTTCGACAGTACGTGGGCCCATGCACGTGATCCACAAATGCGAAAGCGTTTCACTTCTGGTTTCCTACCGCTCCAGGATTCAAAATGAGTGATATCCTTCACATATATATGAGGAGATTGGTTCTGTATTTACATGGAACAATTTATGGCTTCAATCCAAAGTTTGGAGGGAGGGGACTTTGCATGCAACATGCAACTTTCCATCTCTTTCAGAGATCGATTCTTCCTCTCAACTACCCCATTTTGCTGCAGAGTGTATGGAACTTGGTTTTGTAATTGAATACCTACTTCATCAAAAAGATGTTGTACATCCTTGTTTACACACTCACCCCCATTATCTATTTGGGGTATCTCGATCATCTTCCCAAACTGCTTCTTTGTGTGCGCTTTGAAATCCTTGAGATGCTCAAACACTTCAAATTTGTGCCTAAGAAAGTACACCCACATGTACTATGACCAATCATCAATAAAAGTAAACACATATCTGGCCTTACTTATGGAAGGATGATGGAAAGGCTCCATGAGGTCACCATGAACAAGCTCCAAGGGAGAGGATACCCTCCATGCCTTCCCTTTCTCAAAATTCTCTTGCAGATTCTTTCCAAGGACACTTCCTGGACAAACTCCATTAGAAAACTGTATGCTTGACAAACATTCCACCATCCCCTATTTGCTAAGTTGCTGCATGTACCTAAAATTTAAGTGGCCAAATATTTCATGCCAAATATTACTATCATCATTTCCATGAGTTAGTAACGATGTGGAATCTTATTTAGCAATAAATTTAGAAAATGTGTATAGTCTAGATTTATGATCTACCTCACCTAAAACAATTTTGGAGTTGCCTTCCATGTAAAATATTTTCACGGAATCTGGTGTGAATTCCACCCTTTTCCTTGTACATGTATGTGTGATTTGGTACACAGAGAGCTGGAGAGTCATCTCCCATGAGAATGGGAGGACCCGTGCATGTTTTTAGAGATGAAATACCACCCTTTATGTTAAAATTTATGTTAAGCAATTAAGCATGTTCAATATTATTTAACTTTATACTATTAAAACAATAACTACATGCATAAGGATCACTGAAAGAAACACATCCGCAATATACACAAGATTTATCCTGGGAAACTCTCATGGGGGAGAAAACCCAACAAAGCTTCTTCAATATAGATTCTTCAACAAGTTCAATGTCTCTCGCAAGATAGATCCCACCAAACAAAAGATAAACTAGAAACCCTAACCAGAATAGGGTAACACACCAATAGACCAAGATAGTCCTCCAACAGATAACCAAAACCCTTCACTAGAAAACCCTTCCTCTATAGCTGCATCTCCTCCTTAGACTTGTGCACTTTTACTTGTGTGAGAGAGCTTGTGTTGTGTGTGTTGTTCAAGTGAGGCACCTAGCCTCTTATAAATACAAGTTGAGCCACCCAGAAATAGGCCAGGGACGACTTGTACACTTTATCCTTTCTATTTTACAATTGACTTTTGCCAAGGCACAATAGGGTCGACTTTTACAAAGGTACAATAGGGCCAAAATTTACAAAGGAATAATAGGGTTGAATTTACAAATATAACATAATATTATTCTTTAGGTTCATGTCTTGGTTTAATACAATATTGACATAATAAGAATATCTTCTGAAGCTACTCAAACTTCAACACTCCCTCTTAGCAAGGAAGGTATTCTTGTGGCATGATCATCACGACTGCTTCTGCGCTTCTGTACACTTGACCATTGACTTGTCGACTTTCCACGAATATATATTGAAGAATTTTTGTAACCACATCATGCATCCAAGGTCTCATCATTCTTCTGGGCTTTATGTCATCACGAGGCTTTAACTCACCATCTCACACAAAATCTGGCATCTAGTTCGTAAAGAACTAGTAACTTGTCAACTCACACATAATCTGACATCTAGTTCATAAATATTTAGTAACTTGCCATCTCACACAAAATATGGAATCTAGTTCATAAAGAACTAGTAACTCGTCATCTCACACAAAATCTGACATCTATTTCATAAAGAACTAGTAACCTCTGGTTGGCACACCAGACAACTGGTCCACAGTGACTGAGAATATAATCACAAGGATTAGGTGATTTAGTGCACACACACTACCCATCTATCTCAAGGCTAGGAAACACCTCCAACCACACAGGTTGTCCCACTAACTTAAAAACATGGGTAACTAGCCAACCCTGAAGGCTTGTAATTTGCTGACCTTGTGCAAGGTCATGCTGGCTAGTGCCATAGTCAGTAATGTGCCCATGAAAGACTAACCACTACTACTGCCACATGCTGATGCTACTACCCTGGAATCACATCTGTAATTCATCACTCCCTCTTACTAGGGAAGTCCTTTTGGACCACACCAAGCTTGTCTCTCAAGTATACAAACTTCAATCTCGATAGAGGCTTGGTCAACATGTTTGCTATCTGCTCATCTGTAGAGACATATTGGAGCCTCACTGCTCCCTAATGTACCATATACCTGATATAATGGTACATGATCTCGATATGCTTGGAATTTTTATGGAACACTTGGTTCTCTGGAAACTTCACACAACTCTGGTTTTCACACCATATACAAGTCACCTCTAACTCGACATCAAACAATCTTACAAGAATCTTTCGAAGCCACACTTCTTCGCTGCTAGATGAACACACTTCTATATACTCTATGTCAACCATATTGAGCACCACACCAGTCTTCTCCCTACTGAACCATGAGATCATAGCCGATCCCGTACTGAAGCAACATCCAAATGTACTCTTCTAGTTTGCAACACTACTGGACCAATCTGAATTAGTAAAGCCTTGCAGGATTTCCCATCATCCGAAGCATATATGAGTCCATAATCAATTGTACCCTTTAGGTACCTCATCACATTATTTGTTGTAATCAATTGAACACCTCTCAACTCAACCATATACTGAATCAATGTGTTCATTGCAAAACATATATCTGGCCTCATGTTCGTTAAGTACATCAACGAACCAATCATTTGTCTATACGGTCTCTGAAGATGTATCACTCAATAAATTTAGATTTTTCACCATCAGTGTAGGCATGGCATTACAATCCATCATTCTGAATCTCTTCAGAATCTCTACAACATATTTTCCTTGGTTAAGGAAAATATCACTCTGTCTCTTCCATACCTCTAGACCTAAGAAGTAATGCATCATACCCAGGTCTTTCATTTCGAACTCTGTAGCAAGATTCCTCTTACTTTTAGTGATGAGATTCTTGTCTCCTGTTAGGAACAAGTCATCCACATACAATAGTAATATCATTGGTCCACCATCCACAATATTGAAGTACAGGTTGGAATATGCTTTACTCTTGGTAAATCCCAAGCTCATCAGGAAGCTATCAATTCTACTGTACCATGTTTTGGGTGCTTTCTTTAATCCATACAAGGCTTTATTCAATCTGCACACATGTGTCCGATTGTCATGTGTCTTGAAACCTTGTGGCTTCTCCACATACACTTCCTCTTCTATTACACCATTTAGAAAAGCTGTCTTCACATCCATCTGGTGTACCTTCCATTTCATCATTGCAACTATCACAAGTATAGATCTAATCGAAGTGTATCTTGCCACATGAGAAAATGTATCCTCATAATCTATTCCTTCTTTATGGGAGAAACCATGTTCCAAAAACCTTGCCTTATACTTCTCGATACTTCCATCTGTTGAATGCTTCATCTTGTAAATCCACTTTTAACTTACCACTATCTTCTCTTTCGGTCTTGGAACCACATCCCAAACATCATTCTTTACAATGGACTAGTACTCTTCAACCATGGCATCCTTCCATTCTTTCTTCTCTACAACCTCTTCATAACTGGTAGGCTCAACATCAATAATGTCACTTAAAATTGCAACATAACTAGAGTATAGTTGTGGTATTTTTCTTTCTCTTAAGGATCCATTTGGAACTCTATAATTCTTTGGATCCTGAATAATTTCTCAAGCCCAAGCTGGTATTCTCTTTTTAGTATTCCTCTCTCGAGATGAATCTGGAGGTATCTATGGTTCTTCCATATCATGATCTTCTAGTACAACATCATCGCCTGCATATGTATCTGTAACTATGGGAGCTTCACGTTCTTCATCATGAATCTCATCTGTATGATGCTTCCTTGATCTACTGAAGGTTTCATCCTCATCGAAGGTGACATCTCTGCTAGTACCAATCTTCCAGTGACCAGAGATGTAAACTCTGTATGCCTTCGATGTCTCACCGTATCCAAAAAATATACCCTTTTTTCCTGAAGGGTCCAACTTCAATCTCTTGTCCTTGGGGACATGCACATATATTGGATAGCCAAATATCCTCAGGTGGCTGACCTCTAGCTTTTCACCTATAAACATATCTCCTGGTGTCTTATTCCCAAGTACATGATGGGGACTTCTATTCTGTACACATACTGCGGTCCTGACTACTTCTTCCCATAGATGCATCGGTAAATCTTGATCATGAATCATGGCCTTTACTGCTTCCATGATTCTACGATTATTTATTTCTGCCACACCATTCTGCTAAGGATTGTAGGGAGTAGAGAGCTCCCTCTTAATCCCAACTTCCTTGCAGAATGCATTGAATTCATCTGATGTGAATTCTCCTCCATTATCTGACCTTAATATCTTTATCTTATTTTCAGAGAGGTTTTCAACAAGTGCCTTGAATTATTTAAACTTGTTGAATACTTCACTTTTAGCTTTCAAAAAATAAATCCAAGGTATACGTGAGAAATCATCAATAAATGAAGCATAGTATACATACCCGCTAAGTGAAGTGGCTGACATCGGTCCACACACATTTGAATGTATAAGGTCCAAGAATCCTTTGGCTTTGATATCACTGCTTGGAAATGTTTTCTTCACATGCTTTCCTTGTGTGCATCCCTTGCATATGCCTTCATGATCCACTTGGATTTCTGGTAAACTTGTCACCATCTTGCTCACGATCGGTAGAGATTTGTAATGTAAGTGAGAAAAATATTCTATTCCAATGCTCACTTTGAGTAACTATATTGTGTACTAATGTTGAAACTGAATGTCCCTTTAACTTGTATATGCCTCCTTCTTGAACACCAATCACTACAACATCATCAATAGATTTTCCTTTTTCCCACATGATAACTTCACCATTAATGAAATAAACTCCGAATCCTTTCTCATCCAAAGCTGAGATAGAAAGGAGATTCATATAAAACCAAGTACATATAAAACAACCTTCATATTCATAGGTTTTCCGAAATCCAATCTGTAAGATGCTTCTCCTACTCCTTTAATGGGATATTGATACTCATCATTGAGCTTCACCTTCTAAGGTGAGTCTTTCTGAACTAATTCTGAGAAAGAATCCTTGTAACCTGTCATGTGCTTATAAGCACCACTATAAATAAGCCAAGTGTCACTTCCATGAGTGACTGTACCTGTAAGATCTGAGTTCAAAACATATTCTTTGCTTGAGTCATCTTTTTTGGCTCTTTCTTGATCAGGTTCATCATCTTCTACAACATGATCATGATGTCTTTTATACTTTCCTTTTCTGACCTGACCTTTAGAGTTAGGAAAATTTATTGCAATGTGTCCCATCTTTTGAAATATGTAGCATCTGTAATTTAAGAAATCCTTCTTAAACCTGTGTGTGTTTTGTAATCCATGAGGCTTCTTGTGTGAATGGACTTCCTTCTCTCTCTTTCCTTTTCTAGCATGAGCTGCTAGAGCTTGATTTTCTTCATCGCCTAGTTTCTCTTCTCTTGCTGCCAATATGGATTCTTCCTGAGTACAATCCTCCCATAGTATAATAAACTTTGTTATCCTTCTTCCCGAACATATACCCTGAATGAATGATTCCCAAGATCTGGGGAGACCATTCAATGTAGTCATTACTAATTCAACTTCTTTGATTGTGTCTCCAATGGCTTCAAGTTGTTCTTTGATTTGAGACACCCTTGTGAAGTAGGATTGAATAGTTTCTGAACTCTGCATCTTCACATTCTTGAGTTGTGTCCTCGAGGTCATATTCCGGTTGATATTATTTCCTTCATACGATCATGATAAGGAATCAAACATTTGCTTGGGATTTGTCAATGATGAGACATGAGGGATCAAATTATCCTTGATAGAATCGACAATGATTCTCTTTGCCTTAACTAGGTTCTTTTTCTGTATTGCCTTGGCCTCATCTTCGTCTAGTTCTAGAGCTTCTTCTTTGATGAAATCTTCTAGATCATTCTCTTCTAGGATGAGCATCACTCTATACTTCCATGCTCGGAAGTTATCAACACCCTCAAGCTTCTCATCAAGCTTGGTACTG
>JZKD02S2235334.1:429422-441982 GCA_000966675.3 Picea glauca
CTTCTAAAATAATAAAAAAATATTATAAATATTTGATGTATTAAGTATGTATCACATTTTGAAAATTGTATATTAGAATTTTTGAAAGTTGTATATTATTATTTATATTGAATAAAAATATGTAATCATTTTAATATGAATTGGAATTTGAATTTTATATTAGTGGTATATATTGATATCAGATCTTGAGGAACATTTGCAACACTAGTTTTAGGAACATAGGAGAACACAATTTTGGTATTGGTATAACCATATTCAATATGCATACACACAATGTTGTTATTGTAATTCAAACTTATGTGTGAATTCAAATCTATGCACCAAAAATGTTTTTAAAGAGATTGAAAATAAATAACTATTTTTTTTAATTCATGTTTATTAAATATGATGCCACACTTTTACATAAATTGTGGTTTATGGCTTAAATTCTTAATGTTGAAATAGGGTTTATGGCTAAAAAATCAGGTCTTTGCATAAATTTGTTGAATCAAAATAATCTATTTGGTTTAATAACGATTTATCAAATATTAAAATAAATTAAATTTAAAAAACACTTCAAATGACCATATCCACCATTTTCATAATTTGAAAATTAATTTTCCTTTAATTCTACATGATAGAAAGAGAATGGGTAGCTCAGGGGCATAGATTTAATGAAATATGTCGTGAAAATAAAAATGGCTTTACTAGGTCAATTTAGGTTGATAAAACTAACTCTAGTTTTATGAGGTCAATTTAGGTTGATAAAACTAACTCTAGTTTTATGAGGTCAATTTAGGTTGATAAAACTAATTCAATGCATTACCAAGTCAAGTTCAAATGATTGTGACCTCTCAGGAGGAAATACATATTCCTAACCACACATAACATGACAACTCTTTACATGATTACTTCACTCTGCAACTTCAATATGATCAAATGTACTCTCCTACACTTATTTCCAAGAAAATTAAGGTCATTGCATCTTTCATCATGGAATAAATCGTTGTTGAGTACAAGTCCCTTGCTTTTAGCTGGTGCTGTGAAGATGACTAAAATTGACATTATTAGCTAAATTTATACACAAGGATGGTTTGGGACTACTGTGTTTAGCATGCCTTAAAGAATAGTTTTGTGCCTTTGTCGAGTCCACAGGCTCTTTAAATAATTGATTTCTTCCAACATTGAGAACTATGGTCTCGACACTTGAAATTATGGTGAAACATTGGTTCTTAATTTTGAAATAGGGTTTATGGCTGAAAAATTAGGTCTTTGTAGAAATTTGCTGAATCAAAATAATCTATGTGGAAAATTCATTAGAAATTTGATATTAATGCCAGAATTAGAGAAAAGTTGTGGACATAAATCAAGGTTTTATTGAAAGATTAAAGAGTTTGTACCATTCCTCTAAAAGCTCTAAGTTTATGTCCGAAAAATCATCTTTTCCCAAAGAAATGCCCAGGCATTCAATCACCTCAAAAAACGTTGTTAAAGCAAGAAAAATGGACATTCCTCTGTGTATGCAATCAACTGTAACTGGTGTTATCTCATTAAGTTTGTGTAAATAAAGAGGTAATTGATTTGGTGCATAGTTGAAGTTGAGTTTATTTTATTGTTGAAACATAGGAAATAGGCTAAACGAAAGATAATTTAGAACACACCCAGACATGAAAGCCAAAAGAGAGTACATTTGATAATTTTACAACCGTTTGAAAAAAAACAATGCCGAGGTTATAAAATGTACATGAGAAACAAGTTAGATTCCTCTGGTAGAAGTGCAGGCTAGACTTTCGATCTTAGGGAAATTGCATAAGGTCTAAATAGAGTAGTAGTTAGTAAACTTTAATTGTTTAGATTGTTGTTGTTTTTACTTTGAAATCACAATTATTTTGCTGCCATTTTGTGGTGACTTCACCTCTATTGTTACAATGATCTGATTGAATTTAAGGATGTAGCTTGGCATTTTATCATTGAATTATTTGGCTATCATTTTAACACTCTGATTGCTTAAATTATGTTATTACTTGCATATCATTTTAACATTTTAAAATCTTCTTCCCTCCCTTACACATATAACCTAATCTCTTTCCTCTTTTGGCATGAGGTTAATCTGTAACAAGGGTTTTGCATTTAAATGGTAGCAAGTCAGGTGGTTGGATGCTGCAAGTGATTCAAACATCACATCTGCTGCAATGACTAGCTTAAGTAAAATGAGTTGAAACTATCCTATAACCATGGAGTATGCTTATAAACTACTTATAATTGACTAAGAATGGATAACATAAGGGTCATGAAACGTTTACAAGGCACTTTCCATCTAGTATAAGTAGTAATCTACTTAGGAGTGACCATAACCATAGAATAAACATAGATTGGGTCTTGGATGAAGACCAATGACCTAGAATGTCATTTCTTTAAACTCAACAGGGACATTGCGAGGTAGGCTGCAAACCATTTCTTTCACTTAAAAAAAATGTAACCTCTCACCTTATAAAATCATTTTAAAGTGTGAATGGACAATAAGTGTTATAATATTAATTTTAACTTTTTGCTAACTTCAACTTGCTTTAGTCATTGTTTTGTGGATTTATTGAGCTTTGAATTGTTTGATCTTGTTCAAGGACATCTACGTTTTTTTTTTTTTTTTTTTTTAATCTCACTCTCCTATATGTAAAAGTTGCGATTCAATTATTAGTGTAGTGATTTCTTCTTATGGCTTGTGCAATTGTACTCTATGCTGATTAAATTTTAACATTTCAACCAAATCAACTTATGTTTATGTATTCTTAAAGAACATTAACTTGTACTTTTATCCTATACTATAATATTAACATACATATCTAAAGTTTCATTAACTTATATAACTTGTTAGTGGTTACATATATAAGACATTTTAGGATAATACCAATACACATCTCTAAAGTTCCATTAAATTATGCAGCTTGTAAGTGGTTATATATATAGGACATTCTAAGTGTTACCTACCTTTTTTTTCAAGTAGAAAAAAACAAGTAATCTTATCATAAGAGATAAAATTACAATAATATATGTTGGAGCATTCCCTTCACCTATTTTCCACAAAAAATAAGCAAGGTGCTAGACACTTATCCAAAACTAGTCATGCTGACCAAGAGAGGTCCCAGTTTATGTCATGTTTCTTCATAGATCTGTACATAAAATTTCACATATTTCCTGATATATATTCTCCCTCTTCGAAAGAGGGAGAGGTATGCCATAAAGGAACCAAGCTGAAAGTAGCTTCCAACAAAAATATCCAAAAAAGGTGTCCCAATCCTAGGGAAGAGATTATTCAGATAGAGGATCAAGAGTTGTGAAAATATTCTATGGAGCCAAGCGGGCTTTCTTCCGAGATTTTCCGGCAACCTTTGTCCAAATCCAATCCAGCCTTTGAGAGTTTTTCCACTTCTTGATTCCAGATCCTGTAGACATGGGAGAAAGTAATATGAGTGAAGAAATAAGTGTTTCATTTGATGTCCTCCAAGGTTGGATGAATTTTCTATGTGTGCAATGATTGTTTTCCATTTATATAGTTTATCACCAGTAGAGAGTTGCCATATATGTTGATATGTGAAATACCCTTTTTATTTCCCAAGTGAGGAGAAATTTTACCACCATGAATTCACTGAGGTTGTTGGTTGCTACCCCAATATGGGAAACAAAAGAATTTTTTGTGGTGGAATCCAAAAAAATGATACCTCCAACAACCCTTGTAGGAGAGAGAGCCCTGTGTTGCACCATCGAAGAAATCCTAGGGAGAAAATGGGTCGATACAAGGGGGGGGAGGGGGGGTAGGAGGAGTGTAGGGCGTCATAAGTTGAGGATCCTTCCCAAAGATTAGGGGAACAAGGGGAGAATTTTAAGTCTGACCAAACAAATTTTGTGAAGGGGCATTGTAGGAACAAATGGGGAATGTTTTCATTGTCTTATTTGCAAGGGGTGCATCTTCTTGGGGCAACAAAACTTCTCTTTCGAATATTTTTCCAAGTGGGGGCTTTGTTGGTTAGAAGGAGCCACATGAACAATTTTTCTTTTGCAAGGAAATTCAATTTCCATAAGGTGGTCACCCAACAAGGGGCTAGCTCATCAATATGTTCAAGTATGATTGCCATGTATTCCTGCTTTGCAGAATAGTTTCTTGAAGGGTTGAATGACCAGATCAGGGAGTCCTTTCGATTAGAGAGATTGACCATGGAAGTGGTTAGGGTTGTAGTGTAGTTCTTCCATGCAATGGCATGGGATTCATTCATGCCTATTTCATTCTAGGTTAACCATCGAGTAGTTCCCTGAGTCATATCCCTTCTAGCAATTTGTTGAAGATGTACAAAACCTGCATTATTGAGATCATGAATGACTGGTTCTCGGAGAATGTGTTTTACTTGGCATTCTATCCAAGGGTCCTTACCAATATGCACGTCTACACCATTCCCAATTTTCCAAATGATCCAGTTCCTGATCAAGGGGAAGGCATTTACTGTGGCTCCAATGGCTCCAAATAGCAGATCCATTCTTTTGATGTTTTTTGTGGCATCCTGGTCCAGTCAAGGGTGGAGGTTGTAGGGAAGTATTTCTCTTTGACTATATGGGCCCAAAGGCCAAAATTGTTAACAATTACCTATAAAGTTTTTGTAGCTAGGGCTTGTGAAAAAAGGTGAAAATTTTTTAGACCCCAACCTCCAAAGGTCTTAGGGGACGAAATCCTCTTTTTGTATGCCAGAACTCGAGATATTTTATTGTCTGAACTAGACCAGAGGAACCAAAATGCAAGTTGATTGATTTTTTCAAGAATGCCCTCTGGTACCCAAGCCAAGGATGTATAGTAGACTAGGATGGCCTCAAGAATTGATTTGAATAGTACAATCCTGCCTGCTCTGGATAACCATCTATTTTTCCAGGATAACAATATTTTTTCAATTTTTGCATAGAGCCATTGCCAGTCTTGTTTGCTATAGTTGTTTTCCTTCAGAGAAAATCGAAGATACTTCATACCTTCCATATTTTTTAAGACATGAGTACCTAGATCTCTGGAGATATGTTGACATTCATAGTCAAATAGTCCCTAGGAGAAGAGGGAGGATTTGTCTTTGTTTATTTTCATTCTCGTAGCTAAGCAGAAGGTATTTAGTATCTCTTTTAGGGTGGAGATGTAAGAGATGTTTCCTTCACAAAATATTAATATATCATCTACAAAGAGGAGATTGGTTAAGGAAAAAATGATACTGATTTTTATACCTTTGATCTTAGTTGCAGTGGCTTCATTGTGTATGATATCGATGAGACATTCAACCACCAACAAAAACAAGAGCGAAGAAAGGGGACATCCTTGACGTAGACCTCGTTCCGCTCTGAAGAAAGGTGAGGCTGAGTCATTGATGAGGAGAGAAAAGGAGGTAGACGAGATACACTTCATCACCCAGGAGATGCAGGAGTGGCATAATCCCAAGTGTATTAGTAGGAGTTTGATGTATAGCCAACTGGCTTTGTTGAAGGCTTTGGAGAGGTCAACCTTATAAGTTATGGCTTTCTTCTTTTGGGTGTGTGTTGACCAAAATTTGGTCACCTATATGTTCTCGCTCCTGGAATAATAATAAAAAAAGTTGTATTGGAAGATGAATATTTTCAAACTATTATATGTTCATCACATATCCCTTGATATCATTTTTTCCATGCATTTCGCGGGATCAAAATCGGAGTTTCCATGACAAAGATACACATACTTCTGTCCAAAGTCCAATGGAGGTATTACAAGAAGAAATATAAAAAATCTTCTAAGTGACATGTTCTTTCCTCTCTTTTCCCTTCACCTCTATTAATTCTCTCATTTTATACTTAGTCATTTTTCCCATTATCTCATTACTTTCATATTGCCCTTACCATTTTCCACATTTAGCCATTATTCCTTATTCCTTTCCATGTTCACTTTCATTTCCCTTTTCCTTTATTTTCCCTTTCCTTTCCTTTCCATTTCCGTTCCCTTTTTTCCATTTCTTTCCTTATCCTTTTTTTTTCATTTCTTTCATTTTCCCTTTTTCCTTTCCCAAATTTCATGTATTCCTTAATTTCCCATATATTTCTTTTCATTTTTCATATTTTTCATATTTCTTTCCATATTTAACGTGACCCATTATATATTTTCCAGACTTAGTCTTATTTACTATGGCTTTTAGCAAGTTGGTGATATTTCTTAAGATTATATTTTATATTCGCTACCCTCACAATGCACTTTGACTTCCGCCACCTTCATAATGCACACAACTCTTTTTACTACTATTTACTATGTAACTCCTCCAACACTTAGCCAAATATATGAGTTACTACGGGTTCACGGGTTGATGATATGATATTTATTTCATGTATTAGGTGCAAGTCTGTCCGTCTGATTCTCCTCTCCTCTCCACTTTAGTTAACATTGAGAAATTTTTGCACTTATTTCTTACTATGTCTTACATCGGGTTCACGGTGATTTCTAAGATTCTCACCTACCTTTACATTCACATAACCCCACAAACTCGCCATATGATTTTAATAATATTTTTCCTATCTTAATTTCTATGAGGAACATCTCCAAGTGACACATGACACTTTATTAACCAATGAGATATATCCACATGGTAGTTAAATGGATGGTGCCACATGGCAACTAATTAATGGAGACACGTGGAAACATACAAAAAGTGACACATGGCATGGTTTTATTGGATGACATATCTCAAATTCTTATGGGAAGATTGTTGGCCTACCGAGTGATGACATGTGACAAAATTTGGTTGGGTGACTCATCATTGTTGACTGGGCAACTTGGTGGTTGACTGGGCATGCAAAATTATTATTATATTCAACAATTTTCCAAGGGTCGAATCCTCCAAGCTCCATGATTTCTTCTCTTTTCATGTTTCTTGCTAAGTGTATCAAATAATTAGTATCATATATCATGAATAATCTAATATCCCAATGCACATGGAATAGACTTTTAAACCAAAAAGTAGAATTTTATGAAGGGAAGTACAAAATTCATCGAAGGGCCCACATTTATCCATCAATTTTGATCGATGATGGCTGAGCATTGATCTTGTGGAGGCCATAACTTGAGCTATGGGTGTCAGAATCGTGAAAAATATATACCGTTGGAAAGGTATTTCAACGTAGAAGATGGTGGTATATTTTTAAAGTGCTGAAAGTTGATACATTTTTCTCAAAAATTAAAATATCATTTAGTTGCATTTTTAATGGGCCTCCATGACAACTCAACTTCGTGAGCTCATATCTTGAGATCCAGGCAATGGATTTGCATAAAATTTATATCGTTGGAAAGATGAGATGATGAAGATAATATATGAAATGATTTCAATGGATAAAATGTTTATTATCATTCCCAGAGAATTAAAACACAGTCATCCTCTTTTAAAGGGAAATTAATTAAATTTCAAAAAATAAAAGTTTAATTAAATTTTTTATTAAAAATGGAGAGGGACCCACTTTAAATATACTTGTATTAATGATGTTAATTCATTAATGAGGAATTAATGAGGCATTAATTAAAGGAAATTTTTCAAGAAGAAACTTGTACGATAATTTCTAGAAGGGAGAAACCCTAACTACTCTAGTAGTTAGAAAATCTCTTCTTAAAAAGAGAAGAGAGGCTTCGTCAAAGGGTCCAAGAATCATTATTGTCAAAGGGGCAAAGAAGAAGATCAAAGGAAGAAGAAGGTACAACCATGGATACACAATCAAGCTTCTGATCAAAAGAAAGAAATCTCCATCTTCTCCATTTTGTTTTTATATATTCTTCTACACCACTTCTCATAGTTTTATGCTTGAATCTCAGAGTTGGGCACAAGGCTAAGATGTTGAGTGTTCTTCTTATATTCTTCTAAGAGATTTTATTATATGATCATGGAGTATTTGCAGCCACATATATGGCTATCAAATATTTTTCAATAAATAACATCTTTCATGAATAAAACTCCGCAACGAATTGCTTCGGGGTTGATCTTGACTGTATCTTGTAACTTTGAGTTTTAAGTATGAGGTATTTGAGGTTGACCTATCGGATTCTCTTTTGATATTGATTCCAATACTCTATTAAAATTCTTTGAGATGATCAAATCATTCTCTCCTATGAAGAAGATATGGATGTATTTATATATTATTAAGAAGATTGTGTGTGATGCTGATCACAATTCAATTCTGATGTTGAATCCCTCCTTCAATCTTTTCTGATTAAAAGATTGTTGCTGCACATAAAGATCATATTGAGTCATTGAAGAACCGTTTTCATTAAAATCCAAGCAATAAAGATTTGGGGTTTGCTGTCTAGCACTCTCCATACTCCAAGATATTCAAAGATATATCTTTTAGCCAAAGAGGGGAACCACCTTTTTAAAAACAAAGGGGGACTAATGTCCTCATGAGGTTGTCGTTTTGGTCTTGACAGATTCAAGTGTCAACATTTTTGGCGACCATACTGGGGAACAATTTATTTTCAAGATGTTTGAGGAACTAGAAATCTCCATGGCTTAAGGTTTCGAGAATACAATTCAAGAAAATCATTGCTTATTTTAAGCATGGCTCACCTTTTTTGTAACTTCAAAAAGAAACGAGAAGCACCAAAGATTTAGGAGAATGAATTCCCTAGCAACTCCATTGAAAAAATTCAAAATGAAGGGTTTCATTCATGTCAGAATGATTCTTTATATTCTTCATCAAGCCCATCAATGGATTTTCAAGATTCGACAAAAGGGAGAAATACTCAAAGAAGGAGGCAATTTCATAATACCCCTTTAAATCTACCAGAAATAGACTTTCAAATGCCCAATATTCCCGTTGAAATTTTTTCTACATTCTTTGGGGATGCTTTAGAAGATGCAGAGAAACACTTGATTAATTTTAAAGACACATGTTATGATTTCAACCTCACTAAAGGCAATGTTACATGTAGATTATTCCTACAAACTCTACGAGAGGATGCTCTTGAATGGTATAGTTCATTAATGCCTAAATCCATCACTAGCTGGGATGTGTTAGAAGATTCATTTGCATAAAGGTTTATCTCAAAGGTGCATTCATATGTTTTTGTTGATGTTTTAAATGTTATTGCCTACCCACCCTCTCCCACATGGACACGAAATGATGAAATCAATGATTCAAAAGAAGAATATCATGAAACATTGCAAGAATTTTCTGAATCAAATCTTGTTGCTGAGAATGAAGACAAGAATTCCAAAGACTAAGAAAAGGGTATCAACATTTCATATACTCCATATGAGGAAGAAATTGAAGAATCTCTACCAAATAGGCAAGAAGAATTCAGCCAAAATAAAGAGGAATTGGTGGAAGAAAACAATTTTGAAAACAAAGAAGATAGCCATTGCATAGAATAAGAACATTTCCAAGACATCACCAATGAAACAATAATCGTGAATGTGGAAAATTAGGAAAAAGAGAATGTTTTCAAGAATGAAATTTCTCATTTGATTGAAGATAAAAACACTCTGGGGCAGCCAAGAGTAGATTATATTGAATATTGGTTCAAAAGGATTGTCAACCCACCGATGCAAACAAGTCTTCTATGCACATTGCTCGATCCCATTGTGGTACATTTTGGATTTTCATGCTCTTTATTTATTGGTAGCAACCCAAATATTTTTCTTACTGCTGGAGCCCATTTCACAAGTCAATTGGATGCTCAAATGGCTCCATTGGGAATCTTCCTACACCTAAGGTGCCCCTTTCTTTCAAGTAAGTTAGGGCAGGTAGATCATGTATGCACATATTTTGCTTCTTCAGTTCAATTTTGCATAATAAGACAATATTTATATTGAAGTTTGAAGATAACTGAGGAATAATTACAAAAAATCATTTTGAATATGACTCCATATCCCAATGGAGAAGACAACTAGTCTTAAGATTCTGGTATTCTCAGCAACCCACAGGGGGTCAATGTTCCGCAGTTGGAGCCAGTTGTTGACCAAAATTTGGTCACCTATATGTTCCTACTCCTGGAATAATAATAATAATAAAACTATATTGGAAGATGAATATTTTCAAACTATTATATATTCATTTCATAGCCCTCGGTATCATCTTCGCCATGCATTTTGCAGAATCAAAATAGGAGTCTCGATGACCAAGATATGCATACTTTTGTCTAGAAGTCCAATGGAGGTATTACAAGAAGAAATATGAAAAATCTTCTATATAACATCTTCTTTCCTCTCTTTTCCATTTATCTCTATTCATTCTCTCATTTTATACTTAGTCATTTTTCTCATTATCTCATTATTTTCATATCCCTTTACCATTTTTCACACTTAACCATTTTTCCTTATTCCTTTCCACATTCACATTCATTTCCCTTTTCTTTTTATTTTCCTTTCCATTTTCATTATCCCTTTTTTCCATTTCTTTCCTTTTCCCTTTTTCCTTTCCCAAATTTCACGTATTCCTTTATTTCCCATATATTTATTTTCATTTTTCATATTTTCCATATTTCTTTCCATATTTCACATGACCCATTATATACTTTCCAGACTTAGTCTTATTTATTTACTATGGCTTACCGCGGGTTGGCTGGTTGGTGATATTTCTTAAGAGTATGATTTATCTCCGCTACCCTCACAATGCACTTTGACTTCCACCACCGTCATAATGTACACAACTCTTTTTACTACTCTTTACTATGTAACTCCTCCAACACTTAGCCAAATATATGAGTTATCGCGGGTTCACAGGTTCATGGGTTGGTGATATGATATTTCTTTCTTGTATTAGGTGCAAGTCCATCCGACCGATTCTCCTATCCTCTCCACTTTAGTTAACACTTAGAAAATTTCACACTTATTTCTTACTATGTCTTACCACGGGTTCGTGGTGATTTCTAAGATTCTCACCTACCTTTGCATTCACATAACCCCACAAACTTGTCATATTATTTTAATACTATTTTTCCTATCCTAAGTTCTATGAGGAACATCTCCAAGTAACACATGACCCTTTATTAACCAATGAGATGTATCCACATGACAGTTAAATAGATGGTGCCACATGGCAACTAATTAATGGAGACACGTGGCAACATACAAAAAAGTGACCCATGGCGTGATTTTATTGGAAGACATATGGCATATTCTTATGGGTATATTGTTGGTCTATCAAGTGATGACATGTGGAAACATTTGGTTGGGTGACTCATCATTGCTGACTAGGAAGATTGGTGGTTGACTGGGTATGCAAAATTATTATTATATTCAACTATTTTCCAAGGGTTGAATCCTCGAAGCTACATGATTTCTTCTCTTCTCATGTTTCTTTCTAAGTGTATAAAATACTTAGTATTATATATCATAAAGAATCTAATATCCTAATGCATTTGGGATAGACTTTTAAACCAAAAAGTCGAATTTTATGAAGGGAATCACGAAATTCATGCAAGGGCCCACATTTACCCATCAATTTTGATCGACGATGGTTGAGCGTTGATCTTGAAGAGACCATAACTTGAGCTCCGGGTGTCGGAATCACACAAAATTTATACTGTGGTGGTATAGGTTTCAAGTGCTAAAAGTTGATACATTTTTCTTAGAAATTAAAATATCAGTCAATTACATTTTTAATGAGTCTGCATGACAACTCAACTTCACGAGCTCATATTTGGAGATCCAGGCGATGGATTTGCACAAACTTGATATCATTGGAAAGATGAGATTATGAAGAGCATATATGAAATTATTTCCATGGATAAAAAGTTTATTATCATTCCCATATAATTAAAACACAACCATCCATTTTTAAAGGCTAATTAATTAAATTTCAAAACATAAAAGTTTAATTAAAACTTTTATTAAAAAGGGAGAGGGACCCACTTCAATATACTTCTATTAATGATGTGAATTCATTAATGAGTCATTAATGAGGAATTAATGAGACATTAATTAAAGGGAATGCTTTAAGAAGAAACTTGTACTAGAATTTCTAGAAGGGAGAAACCCTAACTACTCAAGTGGTTTGAAAATCTCTTCTTAAAAAGAGAAGAAAAGCTTCATTGAAGGGTCCAAGAATCATTATTGTCAAAGGGGCACGGAAAAAGATCAGAGGAAGAAGAAGGTACAACCATGGATACACAATCAAACTTTTGATCAAAAGAAAAAAATCTCCATCTTCTCCAATTTTTTTAATTTATTCTTCTACACCACTTCTCATAGTTTTATGCTTGAATCTCAGAGTTGGGCACACGACTGAGTTGTTGAGTGTTCTTCTTATATTCTTCTAAGATCTTTTCTTATATGATCATGGAGTATTTGCAACCACATATATGGCTGTCAAAAATTTTGTAATAAATAACATCTTTCATGAATAAAACTCCACAAAGAATTGCTTCGAGGTTGATCTTGACTATATCTTGTAACTTTGAGTTTTAAGTATGAGGTATTTAAGGTTGACCTATCCAATACTCTTTTGATCTTGATTGCAGTACTTTGTTAAAATTATTTGAGATGATCAAATCATTCTCTCCTATGAAGAAGATATGGATGTATTTATATATTATTAAGAAGATTATGTGTGAT
>JZKD02S2235334.1:441992-454105 GCA_000966675.3 Picea glauca
TCTCTACCTTCACGTCCAACCAACACCAGTCCAAGCTGCAAGCGCCACACTTCCACGCACTGGTCGCTAGACGTCTTTAAACCTCAGCTCGACCTCACACCAATTTCGTATGCAGATTGCACCAAATTGATTTTACCAAATGCAGATGATGCCTCTATGATAGCAAATACTCCCGGGAACGTTCCTTCTGGCGGTGGCCCTTACTATCTTCCGAATCTGGGGCTGCATGGCGAGAGCGCCAGCTCTCGGCTCTCTGCCCTTGCGTATGCAGTCGTTCTGCGTATGCTGTTGTTCCTGCGTGCTTTTAGTTAGACCCGTTCCCTGTCACCGCGTATTTTAACGCTGCATTAATGCTGTAACTTAATACCTGTTCATTTTGCGGGATTATTGCTGTATCGTTGCGTATATTAATGCGGTGTTATTGCTATAACTTAATGCATGTTATTCGCTGTATTACTGTTGTTTAATTGCTTTMACGTTATTGGTATTAYTGCTTATACAGTTAKTGGTATTATTGCTKTARCGTTATTGGTATTAACGTTATTGGTATTATTGGTATTATTGGYATTATTGCTGTTAAATTGCTTAAACGTTGCTGTTAATGCATGTAAATCGCTGTATTATTTGCTGCATTATTATATTTGCTGTGTTATTGGTTTTATCGCTTTTACTTAATAAATGTATATATATATATATATATGTATAAATATATATATATATATATATAAATATATATATCTAAATATATACCAGCAACTGGGTCTATCGTTCCATCTCCTTACCTTTATCGTTATGTGACAACTATACCTATTCCGACTGGAAACGTGTACGTTGTTGAGTCGTCTTACCTTAATCTTTCTGTCACGACCGTTTTATTTTTAAGTGAGAATGATAGGTTACAATTTTTTATTAGTTAGTGGTTGTATTATAATATCTTGGATTATAGATTTTATTGGCGACTGATTTACCGAAATTTAGTTGTTGATGTATGTCAATTGATAAATGATGGAAGTGTCAAATTCGTCATCTTCAACAGTAAACAAAACTTATATATGGAAATTTAATTAATAGATTTAATTAAATAACAACCGCAAGGGATAGTTGCATTGGTCCCCTTTAAATTTATCATATCACCAGATTGCCAATTTTAAATATGAGGTGGTGCTGTAAATTGTAATGAGGATGTCATATTAATATTAAAATATGAGGTTAAATTATATTTAGGAGGATATTTTATACGTGGACATTAGTGACTGATAATTTTACTTATGAGGTTACCTTTCCCCTTAAGTGTTGTTAATTTAGTTGACCTTTAAATCTCCTTGCCTAGGGCTCCCTTTGTTTTTTTTTTAATACTGTTATATTAATAGGCTCATTAATTATTGTAGGTGTTATATCTAGTCATTTTTAAATAAGATGGTTTATTAATATATCCAAATACCAATGTGAGGTTATGATTGGAATACATCCAATATCAATGTGATGATATTACTCAACATTAATGTGATGTCATTATGTTTTTAATATTGTTATTAAATAGGCTCATTAATTATTGTAGGTGCTATATCTAGTCATTTTTAAATAAGATGGTTTATTAATATATCCAAATATCAATGTGAGGTTATTAATGGAATATATTCAAACATCAATGGGATGGTATTACTCAAATATCAATGTGATGTCATTATGTTTTTTTTATATTGTTATTAAACAAGCTCATTAATTATTGAAATTGCTATATCTGGTCATTTTTAAATAAGATGGTTTATTGATATATTCAAATATCAATGTGATAATTTGTTGTTGATGGTGAAGAAAGAATGTTATGGCATACATATGTCATGGATTAGTTGTGCGTAAACTTCATGTTGTAATATAAAGAGAAATATGAAAATGTATCGTTCTTACCGTAAAAACAAGATTGCAAGTTTGGAGTTGAATATGTGACCCTTATTCATTTCAGTATTATTAAAAATTAGAGATGAATGGTATGGTCATCTTATTGGGACGTTAGCGTGATCTCTTGATATTGATAAGACACCCATGGTGGAACGTCCGGGATTGATGTACAGTCGATTACTCGGAGTTCTTCTGCCACGCGCCTTCCGTAGGAGGCGCAATCGTACTTCTTATTTATGTCATATTTGATTTTATTTAGTTGGTTGCTTGGTATGCTTGTGTTGGGCGGGAAGTAGACACCTCCATGTTCCTCAGAACAGTCGCCAGCCCTGAGACCTTAAATGGTTAAAGACGATGGGAAAYCGGGCTTGAGCGTTGATTATGTGACTTGGAGGTCCTAACCTTGCAGGGTAGGACGGGCGGGAGGTCAGTCGTTTGTAGTGGTCAGTTTACCTTGTCGTTAAATGTTGCGTTGTGCACCCTTGCCTATGGTCTTAGTTGTTGCGATTCCCGTCGTATGCTATTGTCTACTTGCAACGAACACCGTGGTCATGCCCGATTGAATGTCAAGGGGCGACTTAGAGTCAAGTGTGTTTTTACATCTACACGCGCGCACACACCGCACACACAAATAGAAAAAAAAAGAAATTTTTTTGCACCTATCACTAGAATGGTTGTCGTAACGAGGCGGTTCGTTACAAAGATACACATACTTCTATCCAAAGTCCAGTGGAGGTATTACAAGAAGAAATTTGAAAAATCTTCTAAGTGACATGTTCTTTCCTCTCTTTTCCCTTCACCTCTATTAATTCTGTCATTTTATACTTAGTCATTTTCCCCATTATCTCATTACTTTCATATTACCCTTACCATTTTCCACACTTAGCCATTATTCTTTATTCCTTTCCACGTTCACTTTCATTTCCCTTTTCCTTTATTTTCCCTTTCCTTTCCTTTCCTTTCCATTTCCATTCCCTTTTTTCCATTTCTTTCCTTATCATTTTTTTTGATTTCTTTCATTTTCCCTTTTTCCTTTCCCAAATTTCACGTATTCCTTTATTTCCCATATATTTCTTTTCATTTTTCATATTTTTCATATTTATTTCCATATTTTACGTGACCCATTATATACTTTCCAGACTTAGTCTTATTTACTATGGCTTTTAGCGAGTTGGTGATATTTCTTAAGAGTATGTTTTATATTCGCTACCCTCACAATGCACTTTGACTTTTGCCACCTTCATAATGCACACAACTCTTTTTACTACTATTTACTATGTAACTCCTCCAACACTTAGCCAAATATATGAGTTACTGTGGGTTCACGGGTTGATGATATGATATTTATTTCATGTATTAGGTGCAAGTTCGTCCGTCCGATTCTCCTCTCCTCTCCACTTTAGTTAACATTGAGAAATTTTCGCACTTATTTCTTACTATGTCTTACATCGGGTTCATGGTGTTTTCTAAGATTCTCACCTACCTCTGCATTCACATAACCCCACAAACTTGCCATATGATTTTAATCATATTTTTCCTATCCTAAGTTCTATGAGGAACATCTCCAAGTGACACATGACACTTTATTAACGATTGAGATATATCCACATGGTAGTTAAATGGATGGTGCCACATGGCAACTAATTAATGGAGACATGTGGCAACATACAAAAAGTGACACATGGCATGGTTTTATTGGATGACATATGTCAGATTCTTATGGAAAGATTGTTGGCTTACTGAGTGATGACATGTGAAAACATTTGGTTGGGTGACTCATCATTGTTGACTGGGTAGATTGGTGGTTGACTGGGAAGGCAAAATTATTATTATATTCAACAATTTTCCAAGGGTCGAATCCTCCAAGCTCCATGATTTATTCTCTTCTCATGTTTCTTGCTAAGTGTATCAAATACTTAGTATTATATATCATGAATAATCTAATATCCCAATGCATGTGGAATAGAATTTTAAACCAAAAAGTAGAATTTTATGAAGGGAAGCACAAAATTCATCGAAGGGCCCACATTTATCCATCAATTTTGATCGATGATGGCTGAGCGTTGATCTTGTGGAGGCCATAACTTGAGCTATGGGTGTCAGAATCGTGCAAAATATATACCATTGGAAAGGTATTTCAACGTAGAAGATGGTGGTATATGTTTAAAGTGCTGAAAGTTGATACATTTTTCTCAAACATTAAAATATCATTTAGTTGCATTTTTAATGGGCCTTCATGACAACTCAACTTCATGAGCTCATATCTTAAGATCCGGGCGATGGATTTGCACAAAATTTATATCGTTGGAAATATGAGATGATGAAGAGAATATATGAAATGATTTACATGGATAAAACGTTTATTATCATTCCCAGAGAATTAAAACACAGTGATCCTCTTTTAAAGAGAAATTAATTAAATTTCAAAAAATAAAAGTTTAATTAAAACTTTTATTAAAAATGGAGAGGGACCCACTTTAAATATACTTGTATTAATGATGTTAATTCATTAATGAGGAATTAATAAGGCATTAATTAAAGGGATTTTTTCAAGAAGAAACTTGTATGATAATTTCTAGAAGGGAGAAACCCTAACTACTCTAGTAGTTAGAAAATCTCTTCTTAAAAAGAGAAGAGAGGCTTCATCAAAGGGTCCAAGAATCATTATTGTCAAAGGGGAAAAGAATAAGATCAAAGGAAGAAGAAGGTACAACCATGGATACACAATCAAGCTTCTGATCAAAATAAAGAAATCTCCATCTTCTCCATTTTGTTTTTATATATTTTTCTACACCACTTCTCATAGTTTTATGCTTGAATCTCAGAGTTGGGCACAAGGCTAAGATGTTGAGTGTTCTTCTTATATTCTTCTAAGATATTTTATTATATGATCATGGAGTATTTGTAGAAACATATATGGATATCAAATATTTTTCAATAAAGAACATCTTTCATGAATAAAACTCCGCAAAGAATTGCTTTGGGGTTGATCTTGACTGTATCTTGTAACTTTGAGTTTTAAGTATGAGGTATTTGAGGTTGACCTATCGAATTATCTTTTGATCTTGATTCCAACAATCTATTAAAATTCTTTGAGATGATCAAATCATTCTCTCCTATGAATAAGATATGGATGTATTTATATATTATTAAGAACATTGTGTGTGATGTTGATCACAATTTAATTATGATGTTGAAGCCCTCCTTCAATATTTTCTGATTAAAAGATTGTTGTTGCACATAAAGATCATATTGGGTCATTGAAGATCCGTTTTCATTTAAATCCAAGCAATAAAGATTTGGGGTTTGCTGTCTAACACTCTCCATACTCCAAGATATTCAAAGATATATATTTTATCCAAAGAGGGAAACCACCTTTCTAAAAACAAAGGGGAACTAATGTCCTCATGAGGTTGTCGTTTTGGTCTTGACATATTCAAGCGTCAACATTTTTGGCGACCATACTGGGGAATGATTTATTTTCAAGATGCTCGAGGAACTAGAAATCTCCATGGCTCAAGGTTTCGAGAATACAATTCAAGAAAATCATTGCTTATTTTAAGCATGGCTCACCTTTTTGTAACTTCAAAAAGAAACAAGAAGCACCAAAGATTTAGGAGAATGAACTCCCTGGAAACTCCATTGAAAAAATTCAAAATGAAGGGTTTCATTCATGTCAGAATGATTCTTTATATTCTTCATTAAGCCCATCAATGGATTTTCAAGATTCGACAAAAGGGAGAAATAATCAAAGAAGGAGGCGATTTCATAATACCCCTTTAAATCTACCAGAAATAGACTTTCAAATGCCCACTATTCCCGTTGAATTTTTTTCTACATTCTTTGGGGATGCTTCAGAAGATGCAGAGAAACACTTGATTAATTTTAAAGACACATGTTATGATTTCAACCTCACTGAAGGCAATGTTACATGTAGATTATTCCTACAAACTCTACGAGAGGATGCTTTTGAATGATATAGTTCATTAATGCCTAAATCCATCACTAGCTGGGATGTGTTAGAAGATTCATTTGCAGAAAGGTTTATCCCAAAGGTGCATTCATATGTTTTTGTTGATGTTTTAAATGTTGTTGCCTACCCACCCTCTCCCACATGGACACGAAATGATGAAATTAATGATTCAAAAGAAGAATATCATGAAACACTGCAAGAATTTTCTGAATCAAATCTTGTTGCTGAGAATGAAGGCAAAAATTCCAAAGACCAAGAAAAGGATATCAACATCTCATATACTCCATATGAGGAAGAAATTGAAGAATATCTACCAAATATGCAAGAAGAATTCAGCCAAAATGAAGAGGAATTGGTGGAAGAAAACAATTTTGAGAACAAAGAAGATAGCCACTGCATAAAATAAGAACATTTCCAAGACATCGCCAATGAAACAATAATCGTGAATGTGGAAAAATAGGAAAAAGAGAATGTTTTCAATAATGAAATTTCTCATTTGATTGAAGATAAAAACACTCTAGGGCAGGCAAGAGTAAATTATATTGAATATTGGTTCGAAAGGATTGTCAGCCCACCAACGCAAACAAGTCTTCTGTGCACATTGCTCGATCCCGTTGTGGTACATTTTGGATTTTCGTGCTCTTGATTTATTGGTAGCAACCCAAATATTTTTCTTACTGCTGGAGCCCATTTCACAAGTCAATTGGATGCTCAAATGGCTCCATTGGGAATCTGCCTACACCTAAGGTGCCCCTTTCTTTCAAGTAAGTTAGGGTAGGTAGATCATGTATGCACATATTTTGTTTCTTCAGTTCAATTTTGCATAATAAGGCAGTATTTATATTGAAGTTTGAAGATAACTCCATGAAAGAGGAATAATTACAAAAAAACATTTTGAAGATGACTCCATATCCCAATGGAGAAGACAATTGGTCTTAAGATTCTAGTATTCTCAACAACCCACTGGGGGTCAATGTCCCGCAGTTGGAGCCAGTTGTTGACCAAAATTTGGTCACCTATATGTTCCTACTCCTGGAATAATAATAATAATAATAAAACTATATTGGAAGATGAATATTTTCAAACTATTATATGTTCATTGCATAGCCCTCGATATCATCTTCGCCATGCATTTTGTGGAATCAAAATAGGAGTCTTGATGACCAAGATATGCATACTTTTGTCCAGAAGTCCAATGGAGGTATTACAAAAAGAAATATGAAAAATCTTCTATGTAAGATCTTCTTTCCTCTCTTTTCCATTCACCTCTATTCATTCTCTCATTTTATACTTAGTCATTTTTCTCATTATCTCATTACTTTCATATCCCCTTACCATTTTTCACACTTAACCATTTTTCCTTATTCCTTTCCACATTCACATTCATTTCCCTTTTCTTTTTATTTTCCTTTCCATTTTCATTATCCATTTTTTCCATTTCTTTCCTTTTCCCTTTTTCCTTTTCCAAATTTCACGTATTCCTTTACTTCCCATATATTTATTTTCATTTTTCATATTTTTGATATTTCTTTCCATATTTCACGTGACCCACTATATACTTTCCAGACTTAGTCTTATTTATTTACTATGGCTTATCGTGGGTTGGTCGGTTGGTGATATTTCTTAAGAATATGATTTATCTCCACTACCCTCACAATGCACTTTGACTTCCACCACCTTCATAATGTACACAACTCTTTTTACTACTCTTTACTATGTAACTCCTCCAACACTTAGCCAAATATATGAGTTATCGCGGGTTCACATGTTCATGGGTTGGTGATATGATATTTCTTTCATGTATTAGGTGCAAGTCCGTCTGACTGATTCTCCTATCCTCTCCACTTTAGTTAACACTTCAAAAATTTCACACTTATTTCTTACTATGTCTTACCGCGGGTTCGCGGTGATTTCTAAGATTCTCACCTACCTCTGCATTCACATAACCCCACAAACCCGCCATATTATTTTAATAATATTTTTCCTATACTAAGTTCTATGAGGAACATCTCCAAGTAACACATGACCCTTTATTAACCAATGAGATGTATCCACATGACAATTAAATATATGGTGCCACATGGAAACTAATTAATGGAGACACGTGGCAACATACAAAAAAGTGACCCATGGCATGATTTTATTGAATGACATATGACATATTCTTATGGGTATATTGTTGGCCTATCGAGTGATGACATGTGGAAACATTTGGTTGGGTGACTCATCATTACTGACTGGGAAGATTAGTGGTTGACTGGGCATGCAAAATTATTATTATATTCAACTATTTTCCAAGGGTCGAATCCTCGAAGGTACATGATTTCTTCTCTTCTCATGTTTCTTGCTAAGTGTATAAAATACTTAGTATTATATATCATAAAAAATCTAATATCCCAATGCATGTGGGATAGAATTTTAAACCAAAAAGTCAAATTTTATGAAGGGAATCACGAAATTCATCCAAGGGCCCACATTTACCCATGAATTTTGATCGACGATGGTTGATCGTTGATCTTGCGGAGACCATAACTCGAGCTTCGGGTGTCAGAATCACACAAAATTTATACTGTGGTGGTATAGGTTTCAAGTGCTGAAAGTTGATACATTTTTCTTAGAAATTAAAATATCAGTCAATTGCATTTTTAATGGGTCTTCATGACAACTCAACTTCATGAGTTCATATCTGGAGATCCAGGCGATGGATTTGCACAAACTTGATATCATTGGAAAGATGAAATGATGAAGAGCATATATGAAATGATTTCCACAGATAAAATGTTTATTATCATTCCCATGTAATTAAAACACAATCATCATTTTTTAAAGGCTAATTAATTAAATTTAAAAAAATAAAAGTTTAATTAAAACTTTTATTAAAAAGGGAGAGGGACCCACTTTCAATATATTTGTATTAATGCCCCAGATGGGGTGCCACGTGGAGCAGGAAGGATACGTGGAGCAGTGCCAAGAGGGGACATTAATGGTGGCCACCCACCCCCATCTCCTTTCCATTTATTATGGGTACAAACCCAAGTAGCCTTCACCATGCGATGAGGCCTCTCACTCGCGTGAGGAGAATGACCGACCAGAGCATTAAGACCACAACCTTAATGGCCATAGCTATCATTTTCGCCCTTATCAACAGCCTCAGAGGCTTTGGGATGATTCAGAAGGTTGCAGAGCGGAACAGAGACAACCTTGCAGTGGGCACTCTGACAATAGCTCTATTTCTAAGCATGCCACGAGCATGGGGGCGGCCTCACAGAGGCGCAGGGTGGTACGCGACCGACTCGCGAAGGAAAAGGAAAAAAAATTTTGAGAGAGCCCTGAATCTAGCTAAGAGAAGGAGACCTAGGAAGTCCAGAGGAATAGGGACGCCTCCCATGGCGATTTTCAAGGAGATTCCTCCGGAGGAATCCATCCAGAATTACTTAGAGAGCCTCCTTTTCACGGTTCCGGACAATTGGGATCCCCCCACTTGTTTCAGAGTGGATGTCGTTACCCCTATTCCAAGAGATGAACATGATCCTAGCGGCACTCCAATTGAGGAATTCACACCTTGCTTTATAGAGGAAGAGACATAGAGAGGCATTGAAGAAAACATACGCGAACCTCCTTATGAAATGAGGCAGCAGAGAGGGAAACGAGAGCACCAGGAGGAGGCCGAGCACCAGGAGAATTCACAGGACCAACCACCACTTCTTTGATGTGCGTAGCATGGTGGACGACCAAATTTTTAGAGCCATCTGCATCAATCAACGCCTGGATATGCTATACGTCGCTTACTCCAATGCCACCCTAAGGCGCCAATGCCCCACCTGTGTGCAAGTCTACACCATCCCAGTCAGACGCGGAAAGGAGAAGGATGACCACAAGGACACCGGCTAAGAGGTTTTCCTGTTTGTTTATTGTTAGAAACTCCTTTCTTTTTGATGTAAAACAGAGCTGCAGCTCTTCTAGCTTATAGCAATGGTAGCGGTAGTATAGTAATGAACAGACTAATACTAAGGTTGGCCATGCACCTTGGTTTCCTTCGGGCAAGGTGGCAGACTAACACCTTTAGTTTGGAAGCTAGCATGGAGTGGCCAGCTGTCTCGGTTTCCTTAACAGGCAGGACAGCTGGCACTTCAATAGATCCCTGTAATTTTGCAATATTAATATAATAGGACCTGCCTTTTATTTAAAAAAAATAAAAATATATATACTTGTATTAATGATGTGAATTCATTAAAGAGGAATTAATGAGGCATTAATTAAAGGGAATGCTTCAAGAAGAAACTTGTACGAGAATTTCTAGAAGGGAGAAACCGTAACTACTCAAGTGGTTTGAAAATCTCTTCTTAAAAAGAGAAGAAAGGCTTCATCAAAGGGTCCAAGAATCATTATTGTCAAAGGGGCACAACAAAAGATCAGAGGAAGAAGAAGGTACAACCATGGATACACAATCAAGCTTCCGATCAAAAGAAAAAAATCTCCATCTTCTCCATTTTTTTAAATTTATTCTTCTACACCACTTCTCATAGTTTTATGCTTGAATCTCAGAGTTGGGCACACAACTGAGTTGTTGAGTGTTCTTTTTATATTCTTCTAAGATCTTTTCTTATATGATCATGGAGTATTTGCAGCCACATATATGGCTGTCAAAACTTTTGTAATAAAAAACATCTTTCATGAATAAAACTCCACAAAGAATTGCTTCGAGGTTGATCTTGACTGTATCTTGTAACTTTGAGTTTTAAGTATGAGGTATTTGAGGTTGACCTATCCAATTCTCTTTTGATCTTGATTGCAGTACTTTGTTAAAATTATTTGAGATGATCAAATCATTCTCTCCTATGAAGAAGATATGGATGTATTTATATATTATTAAGAAGATTATGTGTGATGTTGATTCAAGTGTCAACAATGTGTATGGAGTATAGTCCTTCTTGGACGATGCTAATAACCTAATGTATTTGTGTGCCTCGAAGGAAGCCCAATCGTTCATCTTATGTGTAAGTATTACTTACCTCTTACTTAGTATCCAACTATTTTTATTAAACTTTTCTTAGAAAATAAATGGGATGTTAATTACACTTGTTTTTCATTTCAATATAACATGCTTTAATTATTTTACACATATTATTTATATTAAATTATAATATTCACTTCCTTTTATAATTAAAATATCAAACAAATTTGTATTTTATTATTTAATTTAATTTTATTAATATATGATTTTATTTTACTATATTACGGTTAAGCTAGGCTAAACATCTTAAGGATATTGAAAGATATAACATATTCCACTTTTCCCACTGCAATAAATAAATTTTATTATTATATATTCTTTTAATAAAATAAATAATTTTATTATTATATAGTTTTTTAATAAAATAAATAAATTTTTTATTTATAAATTTTATTATAAATATTAAATATTTTTTTATTGATAATTTTTATTATAAATATTAATATGAAATAAATTTATTTATTTTTTATTTTTGGAATACTTTTCCGTTTTATGAATGGTAAGTAGGGTAAATAAAAAAATCTAACCCATAATTAACAACAAACATAATAAACTCATGTATATAAAACAAACTCATAACTTCAATACTATTTTAATATTATTAAATATATTAAACACAATCATTTTAAAATACACACAACTTTAATTTTAAATAAATAATGTTTTATATTACTAATATATATATTTTTAAATATCCATAATAATATTAAAATATACATTATTTTAATATCAAATAAATATCAATTAAAATATATGAATTTAAATTAAAAAATGTTTTGGGAAAGTTAGAAGATAAACACATACTTTTCGTGTCGAGCAACCAAAGACAATAATATGATCTTATGGATTGAAAGTGTAACATCCCGTTCTGGCGCACTTACAAAACTTATTCTTTGAGGACACTTGCTCGCAAGTGATCTGGATTTTTATGATGATAAAACATTTATCCTTGATTATGATGCGTTAAGATAGATGACATGATGTTTTTACTACTTTGATGTAGACAGGTGCTGCTGACTCAGTTTCATTGAGTGTGCATGGTTTCAGACCTTGAGGAGGCAGAGGCATCGGTGGAACCCCCTTGGACTCCGGATTGAGTAAGGGAGTGTGCTATTTGGGTTGATTTATTTACTGTGATATTGCTTTGTTCTAATGATATGATGTTGACATGATCTGGCACGATTGTTGATGATGCAGGCCGACGATAGCTTGCTGACCAGACTCACA
>JZKD02S2235346.1:18797-37724 GCA_000966675.3 Picea glauca
TTGTTGGCACAGGGGCAGATCCAGGGTTCAACACTTCAACAATGCACCAACAAAACCCTAACTACTGACCCTTTCAATAACACTTGCCAAGAAGGCGAAGTCTCACCCAAGGTAGGAGAAGCAGGGGTTAGATGACTCATGTGTCTGTAACCAAGCTGGGACTCGGATCTCTGATAGAAACACTTCACAGAGTATTCTATTAACAATACAATATGATATTCTTTAACTCATTATCTTCATTAACATCACAGAACAAACCCTACGATGGGTCAGCGCAGTAACATTAAATATTAAGCACCTCAATCATTTAGCACACAACACTAAGTTACATCTACCATTCATTCATAAAGCACTAAGCAACATTAAATCTATCCAAGATAGATAATAAGAAAAGAACTCAACAGATTCATAATATAAGCAACACAGCATAAATCACATCAAAAGACACAAGATATACATGGTTCACCCCAGTGTGGGATACATCCACCAACTTCTTTGTCTTCTTTATTATTATTCAATCTCTTACATTCATATGCTCTTATGCACTAAGACACAGAGCCAAGCTTCATAGAGAATAGGATATTTGTGCAGAGTGCCAAATCCTCCTTCCCAAAACTAGGTCACGACACAAAGCCAACTTTTCTATCAAGCATAGAGCCTTACATACACAATTGTTTGCACAAAGTAACCCAAAACTACTTGCACTTAGCCTTGCAATCTATTCCCTTTCACTACTTCTATCATACATTCTTATCTATTTATACTTTTACAATTCCTTACAAAAAGGCCTACACATGGGTAAAACCATAAGCTGACATCCCATAAACCATTTCAAAAATCCCTTACAAATCCCACAAAATGAGTGAGATCTGTGATCTCAGCTCTGCCTGGGTGCTACATCTTCGACCAGCCTGTCAAAGTCCAAAAGTGGTCCTAACCCAACCAAGGTTTCCTCAAAACTTGGTCGAGGGCCAACATGCCCCTAACACTCACCTGTGACTCATCCTAAGTCACTTAGACCTGGGCAATGTCACTTCAAAGGCATCAAGCTTCACTCGAGCTGCCTCAACTTGCTACTTCACATGAGCCTCCTGTTCAGCGATCTCCTGGATTATTTGCACTGTAACAGGCCCTTCTAAGCATTGTTCCACTCTTGCAACCACTTGGTTCAATTGCAAGCCTTGTCCTTCAATTTCTTCAAACACCTTGTAGGCTTCATCCTGCACAGGTTGTAGCTTATGTGTGACTTCCATTACTCTTCCCTGGATGGTAGTAATATTTTTTTGGACTACACATTGTTCCTATGATCTCTTCATTTTCTCGACTGCAGCTTCCTCTCCCTGGTCATGCACTTCCTGCAGGGTGTTCGACACTGCTTGGATTTCCAACTCTGTTATCTTTTCCTAAAGCTGTTGGATGGTATCAGTGAGATTCACCACTTGAACCTCGAATGAATCATGTTCCTCCTATGCCAAGACTGGCACAGAGCGAAGTGCTTTGTTCACTGCTTCTTTGACCACAGTCTGATATTCGAGCAGCTAGTCCTTTTCTCTCTGTATCTTCACATTGTCTTCCTCGAGCATCGCCCGAAACTCATCTTTTTCATTCTCATATGAGATTACACAGTACCGCGCTATGCGTAGTTTCTCTAAGACTTCCTATTTCTATTGCTTCAAGGATTCTGTAGCCTTCTCCTTTTCTTCTTGGACTTTCTGAAGTCGATCCTCTGTCACATATGTAACTCTTCTTAATTGGGAGGGCTCATCCCCCAATTCTATAATCTATGACAAGGAGGGCGCAGTGGGTACTGGGCAGACTGAATGAATAGCTTGTTGTATTTCCTTTAGTTCCTTCTCGAATATTCATACAACTCCTCATGTTTCACTCCATATGTATGTAATAGTTCCTCTAAATAATCCTCCATGGCTCCACAGACTAGACTGATGTCATCCTCCATGAGAGTGGCCTCTAACTGGGGCTTACTGGCATGAGTCTTCTTTCTTGTTGAAGGTTTCTTTGGAGAAACCTTTCTCTTCTACGGTGTTAAAGTAGGGGGATGTTTCGATGGTGTAGCTTCACTTTTGCCTTTATTTTATCCTTCATCCCCTCCTCCTTGTCCATTTTCATAGTCTCCTTCACCTAGAGAACCAAATCCATTTCCTTCAGAGGCGTTGTCTTCCTCATCAGTCTCTATATTTTGGACTTCCTCTTTTTTCTTTTTCTTCTTTGCACTGGACTATCCAACATGCTCAACCTAGGTGACCAAGGGGATTCCTATGATGTTGGGGTCAGAGAGTTCTGCATCATCGACCAGTACAAGGAACTCCTCTGATCATTCCTTCATGATCTTCTCCATGTCTTCATCTATCAGCTTATAATATGATTGCAACTCTTCCTTGCTCTCATCTCTATACACAGTGATATAGATAAAATGTTGATTTGTGTAGAATTTATCTAGTGGTCTTTACTAGTGCAAGGTAAGCAGTGTCATGCACGAAAACGCCTCAATGGAAACCTTTAGTTGTTGATAATAGGTGTGGAACACAATGTTCGACTGCCATTGATTCAACATATCATTGCTATACCATAAGGTAGAGAACCTAGTGGCCAACGAATTTGATGGTTCTATCTCTGGGAAGGTGGCTCCTTCAGGCATTTTCCAAGCGACAAATGTGATCAACACAAGCAACCAGCTGAAGTGGAACTCGTATCCATGATCCTGAGCTTTGTGAAAGTATTTATCGAGTTCATTTATGAGGTAACTCACCCAATTCATTGCATTTCCCCCACACATTTTACTTCAACGTCCACCACGAACCCGATGACCTGTGTGGGGCAGTTCTTTCTTACAAGCTTGGCAGCTATGAGTTGTAAAGAGAGGCTCACTGTGCCATCCTAGATAGAGGATACATTGTAGCCTCTCTTTCCCTTTTAAACTTCTCCATATGCCTCATTAATGAATTGTGCCAGGGAGTGGTCTGAGGCCTTCCCTGGGTAAAATTGTTGAGGGTCAGGTCCCTTCATGCTTAATCCTATAATCAAGTAGATCATCACTAGATCCACAGTAATCCATTAGTCGAGCCATAGGTATCCACCATGGTAGCATGAGAAGAGGAGTTTAACACAAGTGTTAACCTCCTAGTGTCATCCAAAATGGGGAATCTTCATTACATTGAGCATAGTGGACTGTGCCAACTCCTTAATCCATAACTACGAGATAATGTGAGGCTTCAACCTAGTTTACTTCTTCAGGTATCTGTGGGGTACTATCATCGCATAGTTATTTATATCTCCAAGGTTGAAGTCATTGTTCTTCAGCAGCAGGATCTGTCCCAACTGACTTCCCACTACATGTATTCCCTTCGAAATGTATGCAGTGATCAAAGTGTACTCAAAGTCTCAGGGAATGTTGTCGTAGTTAACCGTGCCAGACAAAGGTGAGATATACTCTGGTAATATCGAAGGGATCTACTTTGCATTAGCTATATTGATTCGATGTTTACTTCACTTCTCGGTCATGGGGTTGGTACGACCCGAACGTCGTCCATTCGAAGGGGAAGACGACAGTCCCCTAGTCAATGATGCATGGATACCTTCAGACATAGCTCTATCATCCATAAACTTGTTAAGAACATCCTTGATGGACTTATCTAACTCATTTCGTTCACCTGACATTCTCGGAACCATTTGTTGGCACAGGGGCATACCTAGGGTTCAACGCTTCAACAATGCACCAAAAAAACCCTAACTACCAGCCCTTTTGGCAACACCTATGAAGCAGGCGAAGTCTCAACCGAGGTAGTAGAAGGGGGGGTTATAGGACTCAGGTGTCTGTAACCACGCTGGGACTCAGATATGTGATAGAAACACTTCGCAGAGTATTCTATTAAGACTACAAGATGATATTCATTAACTCATTAGCTTCATTAACATCACAGAACAAACCCTAAGATGGGTCAGTGTAGTAACAATAAATATTAAGCACCTCAATCATTTAGCACATAGCACTGAGTTAGATCTATCATTCATTCATAAAGCACAAGTAAAACACTAAGCAACATTAAATCTATCCAACATAAATAATAAGAAAAGCACTAAGCAGATTCATAATATAAGCAACACAACATAAAGCACATCAAAAGACACAATATATATATGGTTCACCCCAGTGTGGGGCTACGTGCACTAAGCCACAGAGCCAAGCTTCACAGAGGATAGGAGATCTGTGCACTGAGCACTAGATCCTCCTTCACAAAACTAGGTCACAACACAAAACCAACTTCTCTATCAAGCACAAAGCCTTACATACACAAGTTGTTGCACAAAGAAACCCAAAACTACTTTCACTTAGCCTTGCAAGATATTCCCTTTCACTACTTCTACCATACATTCTTATCTATTTATACTTTTACAATTCCTTACAAAAAGGCCTAAACATGGGTAAACCCATGAGCTAACATCCCATAACCCATTAAAAAAAACCCTTACAAAGCCCGCAAAATGAGTGAGATCCGTGGTCTCAGCGCCGCATGGGTGCTCCATCTTCGACTAGCCTATTGAAGTCCAAAAGTGGTCCTAACCCAACCAAGTTTTTCTCGAAACTTGGTAAAGGGCCAACATTCAGAGTGTGTTTTCAATAATTGGTATCAGAGAAGGTGTCTTCAACACAATTTAAACATAGTTTAAACACTAGAAGGTGGATTCAAAATAAATGGGTGGACAAATAGGTCTATCCACAAATGAAGCTCCCTTATTTGATGGAACGAAATAATCTTCATGGATGGAAAGAATGAAAAGGTATCTGAAGTCAAGAGGATCTGGTGTTTGGGACTCAATAGTATCTAAACCTTGGTACTCAACTACCTCAAAGAACAAATAAAAAATTGCAAAATAAGCAAAGAAAAATAATTCAATAGCATTAAAGGAAATCGATAATGGATTGTGAGACCAAATCAAATAAAAGATGGGAAATTGCACCTATGCTAATGTACTATGGCTTCAACTAGAGAATTATTATCAATAATAAAGAACAAGAGACATAAAAAGAGAATTTCAATCATATTGAAGAACAAAATACATATAAAAAGAATTATAGTCAGAATAAAGAACAAAAAACAGAAGAGGAAAATTTCATCAAAGAATTGATGATGACCCTAGTCATCAACAGAGAAGACTACTACATCAAGGAATTGATGAATACCTCAGTATTCACCAAAGAAAAACTATTATATTTTAAGATTGATGTTGTAGCTACATTTGAAGTGATTAGTATGGAACCAAGAAATGGTCTATATATTGAAGTTACTAAGGATGTTCTTGACTAGCTTGAATACACAGTTATGTGCACTTTGGAAGAGTTGGAGAAACTTCAAAAGAATTATATATTTCTACTACAAAAATTATATCAATCTAACAACCATGAAGAGAATGAAAAAAATACTCTGATAGAATACAAAGAAGAAGAGATCAAAAGATTGAAGATTGAAGTTGCTAATCTAACAAAAGAAATGAACATATTGAATACATATGACAAATTCAATAAATGCACGAAAGAATTAGAAGAAACAAAATAATTGGTCAACACTCTAAAGCCTCAACTTGAGGAATATAAAGAAGTTGAAGAAACCCTGAAGGTCTAGTTGACTAAAAAGGAAGAATTGTGCCACACGTTGGAAATGGAAGTCATCAACCTCAAAAGGATTCAGCTAAAGAACAAGGAAGAAATCAAAAGATTCAAGACTGAAGTTGTTTATCTAACAAAATAAATAGAGCAGTTGAAGACATATGGAAAAACAAATAACTGCAAAGAAGTCTTGGATGATACAGAAGAAATGGTCATCGATCTGAAAACTCAACTTGAAGAATCCAAGGAAAGAGAACAAGCCTTGAATATCCAGTTGACTAAAAAGGAAGAAACATGTTACATGTTGGAATTTGAAGTTATCAACCTCAAAAAAAAAGAATGAAAAGATAAAAGTAACTTTCATTCCAGAACACCTCAACTATCCTAGGTAGGATCAGGAACAGTAAAAGACCAACTTATGACAAAATCGGTCTTGGATAAAATAAGAAAGAAGAATCTGGCAAATGGAGCATCATTAAAAAACATGATAAAGGATCATACTCCTCAAAAGAAAAAGGTACAGTCACAAAACAAAAACAAACCATAAAATTTGTCAAGGACAGAACCTATAAAAGTAAAAAAAAAAAAAAANCCTATAAAAGTAAAAAAAAAAAAAACATATCAAAAGGAAGACTTCTCATGTCACAACAAACTTGAGTATGGAGACACCTTCAATGATTATTGCTTTTCTTGTAATAACTTTGGTCACAAATCATTGGAATGCAAGAGTCCTAAAAGGAAAAATTCAGGAAGGTAAAATAACTTAATGAGATGTTGGAGATGCAATTATATTAGGAACCCATCAAAGTTTTGTTACACCATGAGATGCTACAACTATGATAAGTATGGTCACAAATCCCAAGACTACAGGAAATCAAGAAGACAACCCATGAAAATTAATCCATACAAGTTAGGAAGGAAATCTAAAGAAGTTTGGAAGAAAAGAGGAGAAGATAAATCTCAAAGGACAAATGTATAAAAGAAAATTTCATCAAACAAAGTGTCTTATATAAATATATGGATATGAAAATATGAAGCAGAAACTAAGAAAGATGATGAAGATATTGCACCTGAAAATGAAATTGATAACAATAAACTGATGGATGAAACTCATAATAAGAAATGTGAAATTTAGAGATTTGCATATGAAGAGGAACAAGATCAAGGAAGAATAATATGAAGAAGATCATGGTGCACAAAACAATGGTGATGATGATGAACTCTCAAAAGAAAATCAATCTATAGAATAGTGTGATGAATAAAACAAATAATATCTAAAGAAAAAAAAACAACAAAAGGAATTCAAAATATATAAAGACAGAGTATGAGCAGAGAAATTTTATTAATGATATCAAAGAATAGTAAATATCTCTTGGAATCAAAGAACTAAAGAATATCAAGAAGAAAAAGAAACAAATTAAGAAGGTCAGTAAGATTCACACCATTTTCCATTATGACAAAGGAGAAGATAGTAAAACCCTGTGAATAAGTAAAACCTCAGGGGGGGGTATTTAATTTGGTCATCAAATGAGGAAGCCATTTGATTATGTTTAAAAGACTTGATCACTACAAAAATATGTCAAAGGGGGAGAGATAAATAGTAAAACAAAGTCCAAAATAAATGGGACAAAGATAGGGGGAGCATATCCTTAGGGGGGAGAATCACCTCAGGGGGAGCATCATCTCAGGGAAAGAGAAATGAAATATCCCCTCTTTCATTGTTGTCAAATAGGGAGAGATAAAAATTAAAAGAAAGACCAAAAACAAATAGCACAAAAACAGGGGAATCACCACCTTAGGGGGAGCATCATCTCAGAGAAATAGAAAAGAAATATCCCCTCTTTCATTGTTGTCAAATGGGGAGAGATAAATAGTAAAACAAAGTCATCTCAGAGGACTCAAAATACATAATACATTCACAAGGGGAGTAATATTGTTTTACTAACGTTTCCATCAATAACAAGGGGGGAGATTTTTGGAAATTTGGTTGTCATTGATGTCAACCTTGATAGATAGGTGAAGTATCATTGATTGATTCATTTGAGAAGCATTGTCAATATTGGAAATATCATTATGAAGGTGACTTGATGTCAAACATTGTCAATATTAGACATAATATCATGAAGGTGACTTGAATGTAAAACATTGTCAATATTGTACATAATGTTATAAAGGTGACTTAAATATCAGTAGAAAGATAATATTGACTAATATATTGTATGAACTTGATGCACTCATCCTAGTGGAAATATGGTCTATGGTGGAATGTGTTATTAACATCCATGCACAAAAGAATAAATTGTCTAGACAAAAAGGGTAAATGGAGAATCCAATATAGATCCATACAAGTCACAGAATCAAGAAGTCTGGTATAAAAGTCTCAGTAAGAAACATTTCGACCAGTCAAGCCTTAAGTTGAGTCAAAAACAATTTTCTCAACCAGTCAAACCTTAAGTGGAGTCGAAACAATTAAATGGGTCAATTCAACTAACTAAATGCAAGGATAAAGGATCAAAGTCGAGTGTTTCAATAAAATGCAGTAGATATCAAAAAGTATGGTATAAACATCTCAGTAAGAAATTGAAGGAGTCAAAATTGAAAAACTCGAAGGTTGAAGTCAAAGAGATCAAAGGTAGAAATAGAAGAGGTCTAAGAAGTCGAAGGTCAAATTCAGATAAGTATAATAAGTCAAAGTCGAAGAATTTGAATATCGGTCCAAGTAGAAGTGAAGTAAATTACCCTGAAGGTCGAAGTCAAAAGAAAATTGAGTCGAGAAATACAAGTTGGCCAAAGAAATTCGAGACGACCAAAGTCGAATTTATCAAGTCGATTTTCTTCCAAGTCAAGTCAATCCAAGAAATAAGTAAACTAAAGGTTGAAGTTGAAGACAACTTAAATTGGTAAAATACAAGTCGAGTCAAGGCTTAAGCAAGTTGGGTCGACTACAATTGAAATACTCAAGTCCAAATTAATCCTAGTTGAGTCGACCAAAAATATGTTTGTTGGTCAAATAAGGAAGAAAATACGAAAAAGGGTGAGACCAAGTCAAATATTTAGTAACTAACAGCTGAGGGGGAACCAAACTAATAGCTGAGGGGGAACCGATTTTAATATCCACCATCAAGTAAAATGTTTACAAGTTGAATTTAACTAGTCATCAACAAAGGAAATATATAGAGGTTGATTTAGACATTTATGAAAAGGTAAAATGTATTGAAGTCGATATGCCATCTGATGACGAAAGGAAAATATGGGAAAGTTACTTTCAAAGAACCACCTGATAGGAAACCTCACACATATTCTGGGGAAAAGTCTTGCATAATTGGGCATGTTCTGCACAAAACCCATGTCGTAGAATTGTAAAATTCATTTTCAGCTCTACAAAATATTTGTGCAAAAGCAATGTCTAATTTTGTGTATGAAAACCAATTAACCATTTGTGCTAATTAATTAAAGGGTGCAGTGTTTCATTCCAAGGATACATTTTTCAAAGTGGCACCCCTTGGAGGACTATATAAGAAAAGGAATACAAAGGGAAGAAGGGTGTCTTGGTGGATATAAATAAATAAATATATATCTATATATATAATGGATTGAATGAAAGTTCATTCTATCAGGTTGGTTTCTATTTACAAGCTGAGTCTTGTCATGAGGATTGGATTCCTCACATCTCATTTATATCTGAGATCAACAAGTTGGGTCTTGTTATGAGGGTTTGATTCCTCATTTCTCATTTGGATATAAGAAGTACAAGATGGGTCTTGTATCAGAGAGTTGGATCTCTGAGATTTAGTTAAAGTTGAAGATATTAAATGATTGATTTTATATGTATTCATTCAAGTTAAATAAATAAAATAATTATATTTTATCTACTTCATACAATTTTTGTTATATATGTTTATGAATAATTAATTGAACTTCATATATATTATTTAGTTAATTTAGTTAATCTATGAAAGTGTGAAAAGTAGAAAAAAATTACAGACACTGATTCACCCCCACCTCTCAGTGCCAGTGTGTGTTTTCAACAATCTTTTCAAATATTGAAAGTTTCTTTAACATTCAGTTGTCCACTCAAATTTCACACCTTTCTTCTTTAGAGATGTGATTGGGTGTGAAATTCGGAAAACACCTTCAGTGAACCTCCTATAATAACTTGCAAGTCCCATGAAGGACCTCACCTTAAAGACATTTCTTGGTTTTGGCCATTCTGTGATGGATTCTATCTTTACAGGATCTACTACTATACGTTCCTCTGATATGATATGGACTAAGTAATGAATCATCCTCTGGTAGAAAGATCATTTACTCAACCTGGAATATAGATGATGTTCTCTCAATAGTTGCAACACCATACTCAAGTGTTGTTCATGTTCTTCTTCATATTTTGAATAAAAAAGGATGTCATCCAGAAAGATAATGACAAACATTTCTATGTATTCCCTAAAAATACAATTCATTAAACACATGAAAACAGTTGGTGCATTTGACAATCCAAATGGCACCAATGTGAACTCATAGTGGCCATACCTTTGTCTGAAATAAGTCTTACTAATGTCCTCTTATTTAATCCTCACTTCGTGATATCCATATCTAAGTTCAATCTTGGAAAATAGCTTTGCATATCTCAAGTGATCAAAGAGGTCATCTATCCTTGGTAGAGGATATTTGTTATTTACAATTACCTTGTTTAGCTTTCTGAAATTAATGCAAAGTCTCAATATGCTATCCTTATTTTTCACAAATAACATTGGTGCACCACAAGGTTACACACTTGGGCGTATATATCCTTTCTTCAAGAGTTCTTCAAGATGCATTTGTAAATCCTTCAACTTGAGTATTCTGATTCTGTAAAGATTCTTGGATATAGGGGTTGCTCCAGGAATTAAATTATTGAAAAAAGAATATCCAATTTTGGTGGTAATCTGAGAATTTCTTGAAACATATCTTCAAATTATTTTAGAACTGCATATTCCTCAATGTTGGGAACCTTCTCCTTAGGATTTTCCTCCATATGTGCTACAAATAGTTGACATCCCTTTCTAAAATGTTTCTTCAACTGCAGGGATGAAACTTCTTTGATAGTCACATCTCTTGAGGTCCCCTGTACTTTTCTCAAGTTTCCTTCCTCATCTAAGAAAGTAAAGGCTTTGCTACAATAGCCCAAAATAACATGGTGACTTTCCATCCAGTCCATACCAATGAGATATTCATATGATCCCAGACATATGATATTCAGATCGGCTTTGGTACTTAACCATTTCATTCATCTTCCTTTTAGTCTTGGTAGTTCGTTGTACCAACCAAGGTTCTCCAAGTTTCCTTTTTGGAAAATGAAACCTTTCTACCATATTAGGATCTGGATAACTATGACTAGCTCCTGAATTAGTTAAAATAACAATAGCTTGGTTGTTGATCTTACCTTTTACTTCAATCATATGAGACTAAAAATCGACCTGCTTGTTGTCCAGGGTTGCCTAAATTATTGGTATATCCTTGCCCATATCTTCAACTATTTCAACTTGTTGTACATTGTAAATAACCTTTGATTTTTCATCTTTGAGAGAACATTCTCAGTACATATGGTCTCCATTACAACCCTAACACTTTATGGGTTGCTGTCTTGGCCTTTGTCCCACAGTTTCAGCCATCCTAGGCTATTTGGAAAATAGTTGTCTTTGAGTATTATTTCTAAAAAATGGGGGTTTGTTTCCCTTCTTCCTCTGCTCCATCTTGTTTTTCTTTTTGTCTTCGCAAGACTTTTGTAAATTTGTTCTTCCTTTATACTGATCATAGAGACATGTATATCTTCTTATGGATTCTTCGATCATCTTAGGATCATCATATTGTACTTTATCACTCATGAATGATGGCATCCCACTTAAATATCTTTGAATCTTCACCTGTTCATCTTTGATAAAAGGAACATATTTCAGTAGTTCTAAAAATATTCTCTCATACTCGTTTATGGTCATGCTCCCAAGCTTGAGTTAAAACAACTCTTTCATTTTCCTATCATAGTAGTGTTTGGTTAAATATTTATTTTCAAAATATCTTTTAAACTCCTCCCAAGTAACATTCTTCTCATCAATGTTTTTCACTTGTACAAAATGATCCCACTGCATTGATGCTTTTCCTTTAAGCTAATAAATTTCTATTATCCCTTATGCCTAAGAGGAATGGCTACGTAGATGAAAGTATTTCCTCATTCCCAAAAGCTAGGTCTTGGAATCCTGAACCTTTTTGTGATCATTGTTAAAAGTAGAAGGCTTGACATTATTCATTTCTTCGTTTATCTCATCTACCCCACTTTTCCTCTTATGTTTCTAGACAGAGGAAGAGATTGGGCTACTACATGGCCTCCTAGATGAATTTTTAGCTGAGTGTTGATGGTTTCTATCATCAATCCTTGTCTCACTTATTTTTTCACAAGACTTATGTTCCCTTCCCTTGATAGAATCTGACTCTTTATCCATTTTCCTCTGTATTGTTTTTAGGCTTTGTAACAGCTTGATGTTGAAATCATCTTGTTGTTCCTTATATTTCCTAAGCCTCTCATTATCTTCTTTATAATTTTGAACATCTTTCTGCAAATTCTTGACAGTTTGCATCAAATTTATGCTTTCCCCCTTACCTTCGTCATGTCCATTGGATTATATTATTTCAATACTCATGTCAATCCACTATCCCCTGATTTCCTCCTCATGGATAGAAATCCTTTGTGTCTCTTCTCTGTCTTCCATGATGTTGGTCTCTGTTTTGGTCTATATATTCTGAATTATGTAAAACGTGCAATTAGTAATATTTTTTAGACAAAAATAATATATAAAAACTTTGCAATTACTAACTCATCTTAATGTTACTACATCTGTCCTATAACTGATATCTGGCCCATCCAGACCTACTATTGAAACCGACGCTCTGATACCACTTTGTAACATACCATACCCCTTAAGTATCTTCTAAGGGATGGGATGACAAACTTTTTCTATGTTCCAACTATTCATTTCTTCCATTAGATTTTGTAAATTGCATCTACTCATCTATAACTTTCTAAAGACTATAAATTTGTCTCAATATGAGTTTTGTATCAAAATACATGTCCTATTAAAGTTTTTAATTCTTCTTCCATAATAATTCCACGTGGAACCCATGTGGATCCACGTCACCCTATAATGTAGACATGGTTATTGGCATGGAACCTGCCACCTATTCTTCCAAACTCTCAGCCTATCAGGTCCTGGGACCTCAACCAATTTTCCAAAGTCTTATACGCCCAAAGGCCTGATCCAACATAATCTAGTGCTCAAGTTACATGGTCATGTCATAAGGTTCCACTTGTCGATCGAGCATCGGTTAGGTGACATCATTCAATGCCCCACCGGATCACCAGACCATCACCTCACTAGAAGTGCCTACATAAACCTCATCCCTAGATGCCTAATCCGATATGAGATGGCACACTAAACACATGTCCTATCCAATTGACCTTCACCATATCCTGAAATGTAGCCACCAAATGCCAGATTATCTACCCATTGGAGCAAGCTCATGTCCATTCTAAAATCAAGGCCCAATATGATGACCAAACTATCCCTCAGATGTGTGGAATTCCCACGATCTTTCATGTAGCATCACCTCATGGACATATTACCTCCTGACACATGGCCTCATGAAGTGAAGTGCACATCACCATAGGGCACTTGGCTCACCCATTCATGGGCTGACATATGTCCACTAGAAATTTCTTGTTCGGAGTCCTTGGACATCACACTGGATCACTAGGCTATCGAACTTCCTAGCACATATAAGTAACAAAATTCCTTGGTGGTCTGAAGGTCGATTGACTCCCATTGAATCATCCAAAAATCCCCTACCTCTATGTGGTATGACACATAGTGAGACACGGGGCATGGAATGTGGCATGATACATGTTTCTTGTACTACTCAACACGTGGTACTCATTTTCCCCATGGATCCCTGTCTAATTTGGCCAAATCCATGTGACACGTGGCACCACCATGGGGTGAAATGTGACCTTACTTCATTGCGACACATGGACCACTCACTAGGTGTCACATGGATGAACCGCTTCGTGACACATATCCCCAAACACCGGATATCGGGACTTTCCTAGCGTGGTGTAACTTTGTATACCCATGATATCCTACATCCTGGTGATTACGAGATGGTTGATTTAGTTAATATTAGGAGTAACAAATCATAATATTACACACAAGGTCTATGGTAGAGATCTCTCGATCGGTAGATCTGACAGTCATCATTTAAAGGAACCAATGCAGGGTTTTGGGCCCGACTCGGCCCCACACACAACTCATGGTTGAATTATCCTTCACCACATAACATCCTCGGCAAACATTTATGCCTATGTAGCTTCCACATTACGTGTGACTTCACCTTGTTCATGCCTATACATAATAAATGGATTTGGAACCCCGCGTGGGAACCCTGTCCACCAGGAACTAGGCCATCAACCCATGCCAAACACTTTGAGGTTCGGAAAAATTTTGAGGGCCCTGTATCTGTCGAGTCCTATAAATTCTGTAGTCTTGTGCTACATCGGTCTACAAGATGAATTTCTCAATTTTCTTGGGCTCTTTTAACAGATTAACCAAGGAGCCATAAGCTTACTAGTGGACACTCAAATGATGATCCAAATTCCTATGACCTTTCAAATTTATCAGAAGGAAAAAACAAATGGTTATCGACCTTCGTTGGCCTCTCATACATAGTATTACCAATAGATAAACTTTGCTTGTGAAAAAATATGGGTAATTACCCTACTTTATATATACATATATGTGTGTGTGTGTGTTCATATAAAAACAATTGGAAATGTATTCAGAACATGTAATTTATAGTTTCTAGGTATTACAACTACAACACTATAGTGCTAGACAAGTCTAATTGCCAAAATGCTTAGGATAATTACAATTGTAAAAACCCATGGAATAATTACTTGATTACATCTCCTCAAAAATTATAATAGATATTTTACTAAATCAAGTTAATAATAATAATCATTCATGACAAGAAATCATAACAATTTCATAATAATACCCAACACTGGATTTCATACATTCTCATTCAATAGTAAATTAAACAAGCACATAGTGGACACCTGTCTGGTATAAATGAGCCACCAAATTCATTGAGACCTATGAATTTCCTCCCAAACTTAGAATCTATTTCTCACAAATGGACAGCAGGTCACCCCCGAGCTGGGCTTAAACTCCACTTGAGAAAGGAAATCCTATCCCAGAAGGTCTCTCAACAACAACAAAATTTCAATTTAGGTTCCAAGTTCAACAACCATTCTGTAATATCTAATTTCCCCACATTCCTGTCCCATCGAGGAAGGTTTCCCCTATGGCTTCCCTACTTCCCTACCAGGTCTCAACAACAAGACGGATAAGAAGATTCATAGTTCTGTAACTACAAATTACCACCTTTGGGAATCAAATTCCCTACAATTCTCTCACCTGGAGAGAATGCACATGGGCCTGACAACTTGCCTCTTCAACTTAACTCCCAGCAAATCCCTTAAGCGTTCTTCATTAAAAATGGAAAATATAGAAACACACTTATAACAATAGCAATATGGTACAAAACATGGAGAGCTTAACAGTCCCCTTGAATGGAGGGATCAAATCCGAAAAATGCACTAAGGTTTGTTATTTTCTTTGCATGATTATGGAGTGCCACTTGTCACCCCTTGAACTCTCCCTTGAACCCACTTGGTGATTTATTCCCTCCCCCTTGGGACTTAGGATAAAATCATGCTTATGCCTTTTGGCTTTGTTGGAAACATTTTATTAATATTTCCTTGGTTTAGCTCTCTTCCTAGACCTTTAGCCCCCCTTTTCCCATATAGTGGAGGCTATCCCCCCCAACTCTTCTTGTCAGTATGGTCTACATGCAGTTGTATTTTTCCATTAATTTCAAAATGAGAACACATAATACAAAACGACTCACTAGCCAAAAGAAGATCTTGGCTCACCAGCCTATGTGCATATCTATAATTATATTTCAATTGGGGTTCAACCTAGGGGTATTACATCAATCAAAACCATTGATATTATTTACTGGCCATAAGAAAACATAGAAAATCTTCATCACTTAACAACTATCTGATATTCCTTAGATTCAATCTTGATCATTGATCTGTTTTCATTCTTTTCATTTGTTGATCTGGACCACAAAAGCACCCAACATAACCATGAAACTCAGGAACCATATAATTTCCTTATATTCAATTTCATTCATTTATTTAGTATTTTTATCAGACATCAAGACCAATGGGCTACTAGGTCCCCTGGAATTTTAAATTTGCACCTGAACAATTTCTTCCATTTTTGTATGCCACCTAGCAATCAGTCGATCTTACCAGCTTATCGAGCCCCCATCCCACTAGGCCCTTAACACCTTCAACCAACTCCTTTGATATTTCGATATCTGATATGGAACCTTACTTTTCTGAACCACATCACTGGAAAATTGGCCCACCGGGACATCAAGCCCCTGGAAATTCAACATTGCAATGCTCATCCAATTGTCTGATATCTGATCTGTCAATATGTTGATGTGGAAGATGGTGTGATATCCAAATGGACCTATTCCATGTGTATTTGATGATGTGGCACCAGTATGTGACTATTGATATAATCATTTCCTCCAGCATTATTCAGTATGTTGACTTGGCACAAGTGCATGACTTGACACGTGGTAATGTCATGGCTTCTACATGGATACTATCAGGGCGTTGATATGGCATCATCACTAGGTGATCCACCTACTGGCTCATCAAGTGCTTCAACATTACACATTCAACCTTCTTCTTGATCCAGTATGGAGCCTCAATGTGTTGTGTTTCGTCCACCAGGCTACTGAGCCACCGATCCCCTGGCCCACTAGGTCTTTAAACATATGTTGATATTCCAATCTTTTGATATCTGATATATTGGTATGATGACTTGATCTCCATGTGGACACATTCAATCTGATTTGAATTATGTGGAAATTATGTGGCTATGATTTCATCACTTCCTCTGGCTCTTGTTGATACATCATGATGAATCAACACTAGTAAATTACCTGACATGTGGAATGACACATGGAATTGATGTGGATGATTTCATGGTTCTGACATGGCATATGTCTTGGCTCTGACATGGAATTGGCCACCAAGGTATCAGACTCCCCACACATATTAATATTTCCATCGATCCAGTATCTGATCTATTGATGTGCTGGGCCCCACCACTAGGGTATCAAACTACCAATCACTAGGCCACTGGGCCCCCGGAAACTTCAACATTATGCAATCAAGCTCTCACTCCAATATTTGATATGCACTAGGTCCTACAACATAAAATTTAATTCCTTGCACAATGTTTTGTGGATTTCTCATTTTCATTCAAAAAATGTAATGTTGCATTTGCATTATAAACCTATGGAAATTGAATTTCCTTATGCATGTGGGATTTATCTTTTACCTTGGTCTAGTTCACCTAGCCATCGGGCACCCTTGAAGAAGATCAACCTTCAGATAACCCTAAACAAAACTTAGTTAGTGCATGACTAAGCTTCCTCTGCACCCTCGGACTTCAGATATCATTGTCTAAATCCATCTCCCTTGGATATCATTCCTCTAATTGCACAATTTTTTCATCTGACTTCCAATCACCTCTTCTCTTCAAACATGTACATATCGAACTTAATTGATGCATAGTCATCTCGTTGTTATGGCATTGTCGTTCTTGATTCAAGTTAAATGCATAGATCCATGTAGATCAAAAATCATTAACACAAAGGGACATTTGATTTGTAGTATGTATGTTGCCTATGTTTATCTGGTCTTAGTTTTCTTCCCCTACCTTTTGACATCAATGACAACATAATTCTCAAAAAACTCCCCCTTTTTCATTGATGGAAACCTTAGTCAATTATGATACTCCTCCAATTTATTCCAACCATAGATCTCACAATTTTTCTATCATCTAAGTTGAATGCTTCCATATCTGCAAGTCTCAGCATTTCATTTTACTCCCCCCCCTTGACATCAATGGAAAAGGGATTTTCTCCCCCTTTCACTTTACTCTTTATTCTCTACTCTACAACCAACAACCATCTCTCTTCATCAATGTATTTTGACATAACAAGTCACTTCATACAATCAAATACAATATAAAACTCACAAAGGCTTAGGTAAACATTTTCAAGTATCAACATTAGATTTTTATTTCTCAACTTTCCTTTTCTTCCAATTAATTGGAATGTATAACCAAAAGAGTCATAGATTTACTTTATGTTATAAATTATTTATAATTTTAGATATTTCTTTCCATTTTGTTTTTGTTGTCCACCTACAACTTATCACATCTCAATGTGATTTGATTCTTCAAGTTGTTTTATTCCTTCATATCTTCTAATGGATCTTCCAACTTCAAATCTTCATCATGATAATTTATTTCTGCAAGCAACTTCAACATTCCTTTGGGATCTAATCTTTCAACCACTCTCAACAAATTCATCAAGGGATTCATATTATCTAAGTATATTGATATTAGTGGTTATGGCTCTCCTATGTGTGTCAATACACATTCTCTCTAAACCTCTCACTAATTCTTCCTTTTATTAAAAGAAAATTCTATAAGAACCTCTTTGACTGCCCTATTTTCAACGAATTCAGATCTATTGTAACAAGATGTCATTAGTTGTGAAGATTGTTGTCATGCTAATCATGTTTCAAATACTATCACATGTATTATCTATCTATCTATCTATCTATCTATCTATCTATATATATATATATATATATTACACCTTTCCATGGATGGTTGTAATTAGTCAAATATACCATATGATCATCCCAACTATCATTGACTCCAATTTTGTTGTCCATCATTCACATCTAAACAAGATGTTGTGAATTTTTTAATTTGTGTTTTCTTTATTTCTCAACCATTGTCTTCTATGTCATAGTGGCATCATGTATTTAAGTGAAAATCATATGAGCTTCTCTCTAGAAGACTACTCCTAACAACCTTGTAGAAACTCAATCCAAAATTTGGAGAGATAACCTATTCTCATAATCTGCCTGCAATGGTGATTTTGTTAAACTTGCGGAATTATTTGTCCCAATCTCCTCCTCTTTCATTGATTCAAATTCATAATTCATCATTACCTTTTCATAGGCTTGTTCCTTGGGATCCTTCTTCTTTTTCTCTACTTGTTGGATTTGTTAAGAACCAAAGACTGAATACAAAAGCACCACAACAGAT
>JZKD02S2235368.1:0-29697 GCA_000966675.3 Picea glauca
TTACATATTACCAATTGGTAATATTAAATTATTTGATGTTATTGTTTAGACATATCCTTTATGAAATTTGAACCTTGTTATCCTCAATAACCTTTCCTCTGTAACTGAAATAAAAACTTTAACACCAATTCTCTACATTAAATAAAAATAATGTATATAAAACGTATATCCAATATACATCACATATAAATAAATGGCAAGAAATATACACCAAAATGGGTAGTTCTCTAAAATATCTTTCCAACATGATATCATGTGCCTAAAACGGAGATCATATGCAAAAGTTACGACCCCAAGAAGTTAATGTACTAACTTACCCAAACGGGGCCCACATGAATTTTGACGTTTCATCTCCTAGGGTTAGGTTTTTGGATGTCTAGGGTTTTGGCATTTTTCAGAGCCTCATTCTAATCATCTTCTTGTGAATGAGTGTAGCCATCACATCTCTTCTCAGAGATAAAGCTGCCACCATTCTAGCGAGTCTTGCACTCTGTATTTTTACAGTCTCTTTACAATTCTTTCATTAATAGAAATCAAGTGTTGTTGTATTTCTYTGTTTCTGGMAATTTTCATGAGAATTTCATYGTAATATCTYTKCTTTYATTTCATTCYTAACATAATCTGGATCACACTTKCCATTATACCATAAACATTACATTTTTTKCCTTCAAAAAACTTATGAATGAGTGTTTGGTTTGTTYAAATATAATCATTCATGATATCATATTCTATAGATAAGTATCCTGAAAGTTGCATGTACCAAGTCTCAAATTCATAGAAAGTATTAATTATTCAAGCTAAGAGTTCAAAACTGAAGAGTATGATCAACATATGAGAGCATAAAGATGAATACATTAGGCACAACATGCAAGCAAGAGGATGCAGAATGCATATGTGTTCTTTGTTTAATTTATCATTCAAAAAATCCTCAAAAACAAACCTCCTCGGAGACAATCATCTATCAAGATCAAACCCCCAACTCCCTCAAGGTAGATAAAGAATTAACATTAGGCTCAAGTAGTAGAAGATTGGGCATTCGAGTTCAAATTTTAGTAGGGGGGACCTTTTCTTTTTCTTTTACAAGTGAAAGTAAAGGGGGCTTGTTGTGGTCACAACAACATCCTCCAACAGTTGTTTTTTGGAAGGCCCCTTTGTCCAAAGGTTTGCCTCAGACTAAATTTTCTAGGTGTGTGATATGTGGCTTTTGTTGGGTATGTGTTATATTCTTTGCAATATTGGTCCCATTTACTGTACATTGATATTGGAGCTGATGGTTTTCTAATTTTGGTTAAGGACTTAGAGTTTTTGACTAATCCAAGCCAATGGATTAGAGGTTTGGATTCCATAGGATCCTATTGTTGCACATATGTTTTCATTGATGTCAAATTAGTCATGGAAATGGTCAATTATAGCACAATAACATGAATAAGAATTGCGCAGAACTATCAAAGGACAAAAGGATCAATGGCGTAGAAATGTATGTCAGAAAGTATGGTGCACAGAAAAAGGAAGTCGTGAAAGGATGAAAACAAAAGTGCGCAGAAGGATTGAAGGGTGAAAGGATCAATGGCGCAGAAAAGGGTCAATCGCACAGAATAAAATATGCAGGGTTCTTTGAACTATTGCAACGAACGATGCAATGTAGTGTACCAAGATGAAGTCAATGCGATAGAATGGACTATGATGGATTGTGTGGAATATTGTGTAGAAGAAAATCAGCAGGGAACCTTGAGTGAGTGTGATAAATAGCATAGTGGAGTGTGAAGAGACAAATATCGTATGACAAGCGACGGAGTGGAATGTGACAGGATGAACATAAATTTGGCAGTCAAGTGAGCGAGTCACCAAGGAGAACTAACATTCTGGTGGAGCGACTGGGTGATTTCACTGTAGGTAAAGTGCAATAGGATGAAAACTTGTGACTTAAGCCTTGGGATCTTATTCTATTTGCGCAATAGGTGCTCTATGGACCAAAATGTGAGTTTCTACATCATTATTTAGGATATTCTTGATAAGACTAGGTTATTTTGTTGGAGATGAGGTGAATCTCATTTGTAGGAAGGTTTGGTCTGTTTGATTTAGTCAAAGAATGTCCAGTTGTAAATGGACCTTGATCTGGTCAATATTTGTCCACAATATAACCATCATGTGTCCACATACTTTATTTAGACAGAAGTGTAACTAACAGGAACTTGATCTATTCAAAATATGTCCTCAATATAATTGTTATGCATCCACATACAGGATTGTAAACCCAAGCAAAAATAGTATAAATAGGGATTTTCTCTGTTCGAGTCGGGAGGAATGAGAAGAAAATAAAAATGTTCTATAATTGTTCAAAGAAAATGAACTGAATACATATCATATAGTTTTGTAAGAAAAAAATTTAAATTGAATATAGGGTGGCAGGGTGATGCTAGGGTGAGTTGAATCTCACTGAGGATTGGTGTCCTCATCATTTTTGATAGGTTGGTGCCTGACAGGATTGGTTTCCTCATTATTTACGATAGATTCATTCCTAAGAGGATTGGTGTTCTCATTATCTCCAATAGGTGGGTTCTTTTCAAGATGAATAATTATAAATTGTAAGTTGGTGCTTGCAGAAGAACATAAAGAAAGATGTTTTGTGGTTTTCTCCCGCATTGGGTTTCCATGTAAAAATCCTTTTGTAATGTGTTTTATGTGTTGCGTTCTAATCTCTGTATGTATTACTAATTAAGTAAGCATTTCTAAATAACTTTAAATTGTTAAAAGAAAATAAAATTGAGAACTTTGATACAATATTGATTCACTGATCCAAAAATCCTTAGATACCACGTATTCCATTAAAATATACATATTAGCATCTAACACGATTCAGAATTAATTATTGATTGTATTGAGGTGATTTGGAGAAAAATGATGTTGTGCTTATTATACAAAATCTCATAACTAATGATTAATTTAAAGATTATTGAGATGACACAACAGAAAATAAAAGAACTCAAATTATACAATATTGATGACATATATTACTTCATCTTCAAGTCCCTTCTAGACAATAAGATTGTTCTTCATCTCCTCAAATTTCAAATTACATTACAATATGGACTTACAAAATCNGGGGGACCTTTCCTTTTGCTTTTACAAGTGAAAGTAAAGGGGGCTTGTTGTGGTCACAACAACATCCTCCAACAGTTGTTTTTTGGAAGGCCCCTTTGTCCAAAGGTTTACCTCAGGCTAAATTTTCTAGGTGTGTGATATGTGGCTTTTTTTGGGTATGTGTTATATTCTTTACAATATTGGTCCCATTTACTGTACATTGATATTGGAGTCGATGGTTTGCTAATTTTGGTTAAGGACTTAGAGTTTTTGACTAATCCAGGTCAATGGATTAGAGGTTTGGATTCCATAGGATCCTATTGTTGCACATATGTTTTCATTGATGTCAAATTAGTCATGGAAATGGTCAATTATAGCACAATAACATGAAGAAGAATTACGCGGAACTATCGAAGGACAAAAGGATCAATGGCGTAGAAATGTATGTCACAAAGTATGGTGCACAGAAAAAGGAAGTAGTGAAAGGATGAAAACAAAAGTGCACAGAAGGATTGAAGGGCGAAAGGATCAATGGCGCAGAAAAGGGTCAATGGCATAGAAGAAAATATGCAGGGTGCTTTGAACTATTGCAATGAACGATGCAATGCAGTGTACCAAGATGAAGTCGATGCGACAGAATGGACTGCGATGGATTGTGTGGAATATTGCATAGAAGAAAATCAGCAGGGCACCTTGAGTGAGTGTGATAAATAGCATAGTGGAGTGTGAAGAGACAAATCTCATATGAAAAGCAACAGAGTGGAATGTGACAGGATGAACATAAATTTGGCAGTCAAGTGAGCGAGTCACCAAGGAGAACTAACAATCTGGTGGAGCGACTGGGTGATTTCACTATATGTAAAGTACGATAGGATGAAAACTTGTGACTTAAGCCTTGGGATCTTATTCTATTTGCGAAATAGGTGCTCTATAGACCAAAATGTGAGTTTCTACATCATTCTTTAGGAGATTCCTGATAAGACTAGGTTATGTTGTTGGAGATGAGGTGGATCTCATTTGTAGGAAGATTTGGTCTGTTTGATTTAGTCAAAGAATGTCCAATTGTAAATGGACCTTGATCTGGGCAATATTTGTCCACAATATAACCATCATGCATCCACATACTTTATTTAGATAGAAGTGTAACCATTTGGTCAAGATTTGTCCACAATATAATCTCCTTACATCCACATGCTTTATTTTGACAGAAGTGTAACTAACAGGAACTTGATCTATTCAAAATATGTCCTCAATATAATTTTTATGCATCCACATACAGGATTGCGAACTCAAGCAAAAATAGTATAAATAGGTATTTTCTCTATTCGAGTCGAGAGGAATGAGAAGAAAATAAAAATGTTCTATAATTGTTCAAAGAAACTGAACTAAATACATATCAGATAGTTTTGTAAGAAATTTTTTTAAATTGAATATAGGGTGGCAGGGTGGTGCTAGGGTGAGTTGAATCTCATTGAGGATTGGTGTCCTCATCATTTTTGACAGGTTGGTGCCTGAGAGGATTGGTTTCCTCATTATTTACGACAGATTCATTCCTAAGAGTATTGGTGTTCTCATTATCTCTGATAGGTAGGTTCTTTTCAAGATGAATAATTATAAATTGTAAGTTGGTGTTTGTAGAAGAACATAAAGAAATATGTTCTATGGTTTTCTCCTGCATTGGGTTTCCATGTAAAAATCATTTTGTAATGTGTTTTTTGTGTTACGTTCTAATCTCTATATGTATTACTGATTAAGTAAGCATTTCTAAATAACTTTAAATTGTTAAAAGAAAATAAAATTGAGAACTTTGATACAATATTGATTCATTGATCCAAAAATCCTTAGATACCACTTATTCCATTAAAATATACATATTAGCATCTAACATGATTCAAAATTAATTATTGATCGTATTGAGGTGATTTGGAGAAAAATGATGTTGTGCTTCTTATACAAAATCTCATAACTAATGATTAATTTAAAGATTATTGAGATGACACGACAGAAAATAAAAGAACTCAAATTATACAATATTGATGACATATATTACTTCATCTTCAAGTCCCTTCTAGACAGTAAGATTGTTCTTCATCTCCTCAAATTTCAAATTACATTAAAATATGGACTTACAAAATCCAATTTTATGGACTCTCTTTGATTCCATTGATCAAACTCAAAAAAGGTGTTTACCATTGAATTCCTTGCAAAATTCTGACAAATTTTAGTATAAAGTTGACCATATTTTGAACTGGCTCAATTTTACCTTCTTTACACGCCAAACGATGCACTATGGCACTCATTAATGGAAATATGAACTAATATTTTTTTAAATGACCTCTTAGAAAAAGCATAGCATCGCCATTGAATTCCTCTCAAAAAAATGAGAAAAATGAGTATAACGTTGCCTATGTGCAATTAATATACCCGATGGCACGCATATCGAGACACACCACATTAGGCTTCTCTTCTTGCATGCAAAATAATGCATTTGTATAGTACCTTGTCCTTGGTATCCGTACACACCTCGAACTATGTGCCAGCATTGGGATGTGTGTCCCCGGTCTTGGAATTTGCGCCCATTAAATAGGTTGTGGGTCCGACCGGGCTCCGTCCTTTGTGTTAACCGCAACATCAACTTAAATGCAATTTAGTTGGAACCTTTTTAATGTAAGGCGTCAATGGTGCAATGGTTAAGTGGTTTGAATATTGTATAGTGGGTCACGAGTTTGAACCTCGTCGACCACACTATATATAGTGTTTTGTTTTAACGACGGTTTATATAGTTGTGAACCATTTTATATATAGTACGGTTGTTGACATATGTGGTGGCATATAGTCTAATTCCCTTCGCAAATCTTGTCACATAGTAATATTACAAATCATATAACATGGGTCGAGGGCTGAATCCCTTGGTCCTTTGGCCATCATTCAAACCTTTGATCAAACTTAAATACAAATGAGACCATAGTAATGTTAATTTCTATGTGTGGTGTATTGGTAGTGGAGGCTTGTGCAAGGTTTATGAGAGGTCTCAGGTTCAACCCCCGTGGACTCCCATATAATTTTGATATACATAAACCATAATTGGCCAATGAGAGGCTGCCACGTGGCATCCTCTCATTGGGATATCATTACAAATTTTCAACCTTTGATTTTTTCACATAACCTATACGATTTTCCAAGTCACTTTCCCAATCAAAGTATGCTCATGCCACATGTCACCCTTGCAATGGTGACACGTGTCACCCTTTTGGACCTCTTTCACTTTGAATTTTTCACTAGTTTGACTCGAACTTTGACCATCCATATATTTTGCATACAAACTCTATTTGAGGAAATTTTTTGCGTCATTGGAAAGCTATCGTCGAGCTCTACGCATTGATTGCATTTTCAAAAGAATTTGAGATTATTGAATTTTGAATATTCATGGATCCTCATGAACCTCTATGAGCATTTTGGATCTTCCTGGACCTTCTATGAATGTTCTAGATCCTCCTGGATCACACCTTCCCATTGAAGAAATTTTGACCTCCAAAAGTATAGATATCCAACAACTTAGTGATGATAACCCTAATTCACTCTTCCACCTTACTAAAATGCTCTTATCCAATAACTTAGTGATAAAGCTTCTTCACTCTTCCATCTTGTTGAATATTATGTAACTCAGTCTTCATCTTGGATCTTAGATCTTAGGTATTAGATCAGTGTACTTTTTTATGCTTCTAAAATATGGCTCTGACTCTAGCCTCTATCATTGTCGCTAATATAGATAGAGCTATGGTTCTGGTTCATAGATTCCTTCATAAAAAAAATTGTGTTCATTGAATATTTGTAATACTTGAATCATGTATTCAACATCCATTCCCATCTCCTTCTTTGTTGAATATAGTCTATCTCGGCCAATATGAAACCAAGTCGAATGTTGATCTATGCATTTCCCTTTTGGACTCATTGTTCCTGTACTTTTGATGTATCTGTAGGAGTCTCTGAATGAATTCCCTATCCATTACTTTTCTCTCACCTTGGAAACCATTCTATTAGCATAGTCTGAACTTGCTTCTGCTCAAGGTATACATCCATATGAACATGACATAGTATCTTGATTAGCATATATATATACAAGAATATACCTCTTATTTCTTTACAAAGAGTATTATTGATGCAGGAGCATTAGCTCTCATAATCAAGTGCTAAAAGTCTAGTTGGACCTTTAGGTCTAGACATTTGCCCAAGGAGGGTTTATTGTAAAAGGACATTGTAAAATTTCATATAAAAGTGTTTTATTTGTTAGTATAGGTGTCAATGTAAACATCAAGCCATGTAACCAATCCCTTAAGAGATGGGATGACTCGAGTAGGCAACTACATGTTTTCAGTTAGTAGTTAGATGAGTCATAAGTTAGTTTTTCTAAATATAGAAGTGTTACCTAATCTAGGAATTAGTGGCTAATTTGTAGGAATCTTTTGAAGAGTTGGAGAAGCCTTGTATTGAAAGGGATCTATTTTGGAAAGGCTCGAAAAGACAGAGAGGGGAGAGGACTCAGAGAGGTGTGAGAGTTCTCAGGGATATATGTACCACTCCAATATTCAATGAAAAAGAAGATTTATAATATGGTGTGTGATTGTTTCTTTTACAATCTGTGTATGTAATGTAATTGGAGTAAATTGGTGAATATGGTTTAACTATGCAATTGGTAATTGTTATATGCATTTTGATGAGTGAACAAAGTCCTTTTCTCTATGTGAACATAGGGCTTGCAGGTTTTCAGTACCTGTATGAACCTGAAATTATCACCGGAACTGGGTAGAATCACTGAAATGATTCCAGTCTACATTGTGTTCGGATAGAACCTTTAAGAGGTTCCATTATCTGAGAAGCATAGAGAAATGGTATTTGATATCCAATTGTGTAATGATAAAATCTATGTTGGGGGTCGATTGCGAAACCAAGGAGAGGTATTGCACAGAGAGAAGTCGGAATGGTGGTAAATCAAGGTGTTATTGCCATTTGAAGGGATCCTGAGTATAATCATCGATACTAATTCGGTGAAGAGAAAGAGTTGAGGCTTAATAGATGAGAAGTGGTCATTGAGGGCCAATAGAAAGTGCATTTGAATGATCTTGTAGTTGTTTAGTCTAACTACAATGATGAATTCCTGATTGACTGTGTGTTTTAGTGACCAGACAGTCCTGATATTGCGTTTGCATATAGATGAATAGTGAATTGATGGTATATGTAGTTATGAAGGTAAATCCACAGTGTAGGAGAGATTTGATTTAAGAAACTCTTTCGTATCGAATAGGGAAATCGAAATTGAATTGCAGGAAGAGATAAGTTTGAGTTATGCACAGAGGTGTGTGAAGAATGTATACATAGTAAACCAACAATAGATGTGTGTTCCAAGGTTGATCAAACAGTGGAGAGATGGTCTTGGTTGACAGAGGTTGGTCAAGGTGGTGACATGGTAGTCAAGAGTTGATGTGGAATTCAAGGTCGGCAATGGTATGAACCAAGGAGTTTTGAGGTTAAGCACTTTTTTGGTTGCAATGTGTTGGAAAGTTGAGCCCTGGTCATCGTGTAAGGTTCTTTTGTGTGAAGAAACATCAAGAGACAGAAGTTAAACACCCTTTGGTAGTGTTGTGATGACTTGTGAAGATAGCACTTGATAACATTGTTATAGTCACATGATATGTAATTTGTGGAGAACTCCATGTGAGAGAGCCTTTGATCATGGTGTTGTGGTCACATTAAGTGTTAAAAGGCTTGAGGTAGATATGCCAAGAATTTCATGTGATATGCCAAAGTTCTACGTTGAGAGAAGGAGCACCAAAGGATATAAATTTAAGTGCTCGTGTATGAAACCCTAGGCTTTTGGCCTTTGAGGGAGAGTGCTATAATTAGACCACCTAAGTCTTTGTGTAAAGGAGCTATTAAGCCCTAGAAAAGGTAGGTTTGGTGTATTAGGATCTAGAACATATGGAAGAATACTAAGTGAGTAAAGTTTGGGGTGAAGTCCAACTTCATTAGTGAGCTAGTACTAGTGTGAGGGTTCAGCCTTAGATTAGGCTTGAAGAGTATGCCATAAGAGTGGAATACATTAAAGAATATCAGAGAGATTTGATGATCCTTGGTAAAGGTAGGTTTTTAGGAATGAGCCTCCCATCAATTGGTATNGGGGGACCTTTCCTTTTGCTTTTACAAGTGAAAGTAAAGGGGGCTTGTTGTGGTCACAACAACATCCTCCAACAGTTGTTTTTTGGAAGGCCCCTTTGTCCAAAGGTTTACCTCAGGCTAAATTTTCTAGGTGTGTGATATGTGGCTTTTTTTGGGTATGTGTTATATTCTTTACAATATTGGTCCCATTTACTGTACATTGATATTGGAGTCGATGGTTTGCTAATTTTGGTTAAGGACTTAGAGTTTTTGACTAATCCAGGTCAATGGATTAGAGGTTTGGATTCCATAGGATCCTATTGTTGCACATATGTTTTCATTGATGTCAAATTAGTCATGGAAATGGTCAATTATAGCACAATAACATGAAGAAGAATTACGCGGAACTATCGAAGGACAAAAGGATCAATGGCGTAGAAATGTATGTCACAAAGTATGGTGCACAGAAAAAGGAAGTAGTGAAAGGATGAAAACAAAAGTGCACAGAAGGATTGAAGGGCGAAAGGATCAATGGCGCAGAAAAGGGTCAATGGCATAGAAGAAAATATGCAGGGTGCTTTGAACTATTGCAATGAACGATGCAATGCAGTGTACCAAGATGAAGTCGATGCGACAGAATGGACTGCGATGGATTGTGTGGAATATTGCATAGAAGAAAATCAGCAGGGCACCTTGAGTGAGTGTGATAAATAGCATAGTGGAGTGTGAAGAGACAAATCTCATATGAAAAGCAACAGAGTGGAATGTGACAGGATGAACATAAATTTGGCAGTCAAGTGAGCGAGTCACCAAGGAGAACTAACAATCTGGTGGAGCGACTGGGTGATTTCACTATATGTAAAGTACGATAGGATGAAAACTTGTGACTTAAGCCTTGGGATCTTATTCTATTTGCGAAATAGGTGCTCTATAGACCAAAATGTGAGTTTCTACATCATTCTTTAGGAGATTCCTGATAAGACTAGGTTATGTTGTTGGAGATGAGGTGGATCTCATTTGTAGGAAGATTTGGTCTGTTTGATTTAGTCAAAGAATGTCCAATTGTAAATGGACCTTGATCTGGGCAATATTTGTCCACAATATAACCATCATGCATCCACATACTTTATTTAGATAGAAGTGTAACCATTTGGTCAAGATTTGTCCACAATATAATCTCCTTACATCCACATGCTTTATTTTGACAGAAGTGTAACTAACAGGAACTTGATCTATTCAAAATATGTCCTCAATATAATTTTTATGCATCCACATACAGGATTGCGAACTCAAGCAAAAATAGTATAAATAGGTATTTTCTCTATTCGAGTCGAGAGGAATGAGAAGAAAATAAAAATGTTCTATAATTGTTCAAAGAAACTGAACTAAATACATATCAGATAGTTTTGTAAGAAATTTTTTTAAATTGAATATAGGGTGGCAGGGTGGTGCTAGGGTGAGTTGAATCTCATTGAGGATTGGTGTCCTCATCATTTTTGACAGGTTGGTGCCTGAGAGGATTGGTTTCCTCATTATTTACGACAGATTCATTCCTAAGAGTATTGGTGTTCTCATTATCTCTGATAGGTAGGTTCTTTTCAAGATGAATAATTATAAATTGTAAGTTGGTGTTTGTAGAAGAACATAAAGAAATATGTTCTATGGTTTTCTCCTGCATTGGGTTTCCATGTAAAAATCATTTTGTAATGTGTTTTTTGTGTTACGTTCTAATCTCTATATGTATTACTGATTAAGTAAGCATTTCTAAATAACTTTAAATTGTTAAAAGAAAATAAAATTGAGAACTTTGATACAATATTGATTCATTGATCCAAAAATCCTTAGATACCACTTATTCCATTAAAATATACATATTAGCATCTAACATGATTCAAAATTAATTATTGATCGTATTGAGGTGATTTGGAGAAAAATGATGTTGTGCTTCTTATACAAAATCTCATAACTAATGATTAATTTAAAGATTATTGAGATGACACGACAGAAAATAAAAGAACTCAAATTATACAATATTGATGACATATATTACTTCATCTTCAAGTCCCTTCTAGACAGTAAGATTGTTCTTCATCTCCTCAAATTTCAAATTACATTAAAATATGGACTTACAAAATCCAATTTTATGGACTCTCTTTGATTCCATTGATCAAACTCAAAAAAGGTGTTTACCATTGAATTCCTTGCAAAATTCTGACAAATTTTAGTATAAAGTTGACCATATTTTGAACTGGCTCAATTTTACCTTCTTTACACGCCAAACGATGCACTATGGCACTCATTAATGGAAATATGAACTAATATTTTTTTAAATGACCTCTTAGAAAAAGCATAGCATCGCCATTGAATTCCTCTCAAAAAAATGAGAAAAATGAGTATAACGTTGCCTATGTGCAATTAATATACCCGATGGCACGCATATCGAGACACACCACATTAGGCTTCTCTTCTTGCATGCAAAATAATGCATTTGTATAGTACCTTGTCCTTGGTATCCGTACACACCTCGAACTATGTGCCAGCATTGGGATGTGTGTCCCCGATCTTGGAATTTGTGCCCATTAAATAGGTTGTGGGTTCGACCGGGCTCCGTCCTTTGTGTTAACTGCAACATCAACTTAAATGCAATTTAGTTGGAACCTTTTTAATGTAAGGCGTCAATGGTGCAATGGTTAAGTGGTTTGAATATTGTATAGTGGGTCACGAGATTGAACCTCGTCGACCACACTATATATAGTGTTTTGTTTTAACGATGGTTTATATAGTTGTGAACCATTTTATATATAGTACGGTTGTTGACATATGTGGTGGAATATAGTCTAATTCCCTTCGCAAATCTTGTGACATAGTAATATTACAAATCATATAACATGGGTCGATGGATTAAGCCCTTGGTCCTTTGGCCATCATTCAAACCTTTGATCAAACTTAAATACAAATGAGACCATAGTAATGTTAATTTCTATGTGTGGTGTATTGGTAGTGGAGGCTTGTGAAAGGTTTATGAGAGGTCTCAGGTTCAACACCCGTGGACTCCCATATAATTTTGATATACATAAACCATAATTGGCCAATGAGAGGCTACCATGTGGCATCCTCTCATTGGGATATCATTACAACTTTTCAACCTATGATTTTTTCACATAACCTATACGATTTTCCAAGTCACTTTCCCAATCAAAGTATGCTCATGCCACATGTCACCCTTGCAATGGTGACACGTGTCACCCTTTTGGACCTCTTTCACTTTGAATTTTTCACTAGTTTGACTCGAACTTTGACCATCCATATATTTTGCATACAAACTCTATTTGAGGAAATTTTTTGCGTCATTGGAAAGCTATCGTCGAGCTCTACGCATTGATTGCATTTTCAAAAGAATTTGAGATTATTGAATTTTGAATATTCATGGATCCTCATGAACCTCTATGAGCATTTTGGATCTTCCTGGACCTTCTATGAATGTTCTAGATCCTCCTGGATCACACCTTCCCATTGAAGAAATTTTGACCTCCAAAAGTATAGATATCCAACAACTTAGTGATGATAACCCTAATTCACTCTTCCACCTTACTAAAATGCTCTTATCCAATAACTTAGTGATAAAGCTTCTTCACTCTTCCATCTTGTTGAATATTATGTAACTCAGTCTTCATCTTGGATCTTAGATCTTAGGTATTAGATCAGTGTACTTTTTTATGCTTCTAAAATATGGCTCTGACTCTAGCCTCTATCATTGTCGCTAATATAGATAGAGCTATGGTTCTGGTTCATAGATTCCTTCATAAAAAAAATTGTGTTCATTGAATATTTGTAATACTTGAATCATGTATTCAACATCCATTCCCATCTCCTTCTTTGTTGAATATAGTCTATCTCGGCCAATATGAAACCAAGTCGAATGTTGATCTATGCATTTCCCTTTTGGACTCATTGTTCCTGTACTTTTGATGTATCTGTAGGAGTCTCTGAATGAATTCCCTATCCATTACTTTTCTCTCACCTTGGAAACCATTCTATTAGCATAGTCTGAACTTGCTTCTGCTCAAGGTATACATCCATATGAACATGACATAGTATCTTGATTAGCATATATATATACAAGAATATACCTCTTATTTCTTTACAAAGAGTATTATTGATGCAGGAGCATTAGCTCTCATAATCAAGTGCTAAAAGTCTAGTTGGACCTTTAGGTCTAGACATTTGCCCAAGGAGGGTTTATTGTAAAAGGACATTGTAAAATTTCATATAAAAGTGTTTTATTTGTTAGTATAGGTGTCAATGTAAACATCAAGCCATGTAACCAATCCCTTAAGAGATGGGATGACTCGAGTAGGCAACTACATGTTTTCAGTTAGTAGTTAGATGAGTCATAAGTTAGTTTTTCTAAATATAGAAGTGTTACCTAATCTAGGAATTAGTGGCTAATTTGTAGGAATCTTTTGAAGAGTTGGAGAAGCCTTGTATTGAAAGGGATCTATTTTGGAAAGGCTCGAAAAGACAGAGAGGGGAGAGGACTCAGAGAGGTGTGAGAGTTCTCAGGGATATATGTACCACTCCAATATTCAATGAAAAAGAAGATTTATAATATGGTGTGTGATTGTTTCTTTTACAATCTGTGTATGTAATGTAATTGGAGTAAATTGGTGAATATGGTTTAACTATGCAATTGGTAATTGTTATATGCATTTTGATGAGTGAACAAAGTCCTTTTCTCTATGTGAACATAGGGCTTGCAGGTTTTCAGTACCTGTATGAACCTGAAATTATCACCGGAACTGGGTAGAATCACTGAAATGATTCCAGTCTACATTGTGTTCGGATAGAACCTTTAAGAGGTTCCATTATCTGAGAAGCATAGAGAAATGGTATTTGATATCCAATTGTGTAATGATAAAATCTATGTTGGGGGTCGATTGCGAAACCAAGGAGAGGTATTGCACAGAGAGAAGTCGGAATGGTGGTAAATCAAGGTGTTATTGCCATTTGAAGGGATCCTGAGTATAATCATCGATACTAATTCGGTGAAGAGAAAGAGTTGAGGCTTAATAGATGAGAAGTGGTCATTGAGGGCCAATAGAAAGTGCATTTGAATGATCTTGTAGTTGTTTAGTCTAACTACAATGATGAATTCCTGATTGACTGTGTGTTTTAGTGACCAGACAGTCCTGATATTGCGTTTGCATATAGATGAATAGTGAATTGATGGTATATGTAGTTATGAAGGTAAATCCACAGTGTAGGAGAGATTTGATTTAAGAAACTCTTTCGTATCGAATAGGGAAATCGAAATTGAATTGCAGGAAGAGATAAGTTTGAGTTATGCACAGAGGTGTGTGAAGAATGTATACATAGTAAACCAACAATAGATGTGTGTTCCAAGGTTGATCAAACAGTGGAGAGATGGTCTTGGTTGACAGAGGTTGGTCAAGGTGGTGACATGGTAGTCAAGAGTTGATGTGGAATTCAAGGTCGGCAATGGTATGAACCAAGGAGTTTTGAGGTTAAGCACTTTTTTGGTTGCAATGTGTTGGAAAGTTGAGCCCTGGTCATCGTGTAAGGTTCTTTTGTGTGAAGAAACATCAAGAGACAGAAGTTAAACACCCTTTGGTAGTGTTGTGATGACTTGTGAAGATAGCACTTGATAACATTGTTATAGTCACATGATATGTAATTTGTGGAGAACTCCATGTGAGAGAGCCTTTGATCATGGTGTTGTGGTCACATTAAGTGTTAAAAGGCTTGAGGTAGATATGCCAAGAATTTCATGTGATATGCCAAAGTTCTACGTTGAGAGAAGGAGCACCAAAGGATATAAATTTAAGTGCTCGTGTATGAAACCCTAGGCTTTTGGCCTTTGAGGGAGAGTGCTATAATTAGACCACCTAAGTCTTTGTGTAAAGGAGCTATTAAGCCCTAGAAAAGGTAGGTTTGGTGTATTAGGATCTAGAACATATGGAAGAATACTAAGTGAGTAAAGTTTGGGGTGAAGTCCAACTTCATTAGTGAGCTAGTACTAGTGTGAGGGTTCAGCCTTAGATTAGGCTTGAAGAGTATGCCATAAGAGTGGAATACATTAAAGAATATCAGAGAGATTTGATGATCCTTGGTAAAGGTAGGTTTTTAGGAATGAGCCTCCCATCAATTGGTATAAGAGCGGGAATGTTCTTGAGAAGGAAAGAAGACAGACTAGCAATCTGTAAAGAAGAGGATGCTTTGCATGCAAGTGGAAGCAGCAAAAGTAAATACATCTCAGTAGAAGAAGATCATAGCCTTAGGGGCAGTGATGAAGGAAGTAGTGAGGGTTTCTTAGAGAGGAAGAAGAAGAGTGGCCAGAACCTAGTACTTCAACTGAGGTTGAAATACAAGAGGACAGTTGTGTTCTCAAGAGAAGATGAGTTGTGAGTGCATCTCATAGAGAGTGGAAGAAACTCAAGAGGATGACTATTGAAAGTCATAGAATAGGTTCATAAGGCAGCCACAAAAGGAAGATAGAAGATGCCAAGACAAATGGCATCTGTTGAAGAATGACTGATGATGAGTTTGAGAGAGAGAAGGTTGAGATAGAATTCCATCTGGAAGTTATGATGGAGTTGTTACAGAAGGAGAAAGAAGACTAGAGATATGGTTTCTTCATGCGAATAAAGTTGAGGTGGCATAAGCTATAGAGGAAGAAAGAGAAATTGATGAATTCTCAATGGGAAGATGAGGTACTCAAGGCAAGGGAGTATCTGGGAGAAGACATGAAGACTGAAGCTTCAAGTGAGGCCAAGAGGTCTCAATGTTTTAAAAATGATGTTTTGTGTATGTTTGTAGGTGAAACAAGTGAAGAAAGGCAATTTTCTGATATTTTCATGAAGAAGGAAGAGGATAGGCATAATCTTAATTCTTTTTTGAAAGAAGATGAGATAGTTGGGTATCATGTCAATGCACATGCACAGTTCATAGAAATTGTTTCTTTTCAGCATGTAGCAAGAGCTGAAAGAAAAGAAATCTTGGTCTATGATGATGGCCAAGAACAGAAAGAAGTAGAGGAAGATAGCAAGCATTCAAATGCCATGCTTGAGGAGGCTGAGAAGAAAAGCATTGAAGGCTTTCTGGGCTCTATAAAAGACTTGGAACAGTAGGAAGGTATTGTAGGAGACAAACCATCTTTTGGAACTATCTTGGATGAGGTTGAAAGGTGTCAAGCAAGGTATGATGAAGAGTGTCTTTCAAATGAAGACCAAGTTGAGTTGTTGCAACAAAAGGAATTTATTGATTCCTTACTTAATGAGGGAAACATCTCCAAGGGAGGTGAGATAGTCATGTCTCATATGAAGGATCTTGTTATTGTTGAGGATAGGGAGAAGTTGGCATGTCTGCATGGACAAGAAAATATTGTTGGACAGACACTTAGAGCTATCATGGAAATGAGAAATCAGAATTTTATTCGGATGAAGAGTGAAGAAGCAGTGGTACAGGGAGATTGGACTTGTGACAGGGAAGGAAGTAGCAGTGAAGATGAAAGTGAGACAGCTATGTCTCAAAATAAAGAGGAATTAGTTCTAAAAATGGAAGAGGATGAATTGGTTACTAGATTCAGTCAAGAACCTGAAAGACAATTGTTGGATGTTGTCAAGAAAGAGGAGGAGTGTTATGATGGAAATGTTGGGCATCACAGTGATGTTGTGCTTGTGAGAATTCAAGTAGAAATTGAATTGATGAAAGAAATTGCAAATATTGACAAAAGAATGTATCAAGTTGTAGTTGAGGCAGAGGCAGATGCTAGTATACATATTAATGATATGACTGTTGGTATACAGAGAACTGGGAGAAAATATGTTGCTGCAGTCAGGGATTTAGAGGACAATTTATTTTTTGAAGTTAAAACTGCAGACAAGGAGCAGAAGAGGGATATTGCAGAGGGAGATATCTTCAAGGATATTCAAGAAGTTAGGGAGGTAGCAATGTTCAGGATAACATCTACAACAATCTAAAGAGAAAAATAAGAAGTTGAGGCAAATAAATATGAGAAAGACAATCATAAGTTTAAATATGAATGGACAAAGTGCAGTAAGATGCAGTGGCAGAGTAATAAAAGAAAGATTAGTTTGCAGCAGCAAACTAGAGTTTGGGATCCATGAAAGATGAATATTGAAGGTTCATGATCAGGATATCATGTTCTTCTTTCTACCTTGGGAGTCTGATGCAGGAGAATTATCTCTCATAATCAAGTGCTAAAAGTCTAGTTGGACCTTTAGGTATAGACATTTGCCCAAGGAGGGTTTCTTGTAAAAAGACATTGTAAACTTTCATATAAAAGTGTTTTATTTGTTAGTATAGGTGTCAATGTAAACAACAATTCATGTAACCAATCCCTTAAGATATGGGATGACTCAAGTAGGCAGCTACTTGTTTTCAGTTAGTATTTAGATGAGTCATAAGTTAGTTTTTCTAAATATAGAAGTGTTACCTAATCTAGGAATTAGTGGTTGATTTGTAGGAATCTTTTGAAGAGATGGAAAANTGATTTTTTCACATAACCTATACGATTTTCCAAGTCACTTTCCCAATCAAAGTATGCTCATGCCACATGTCACCCTTGCAATGGTGACACGTGTCACCCTTTTGGACCTCTTTCACTTTGAATTTTTCACTAGTTTGACTCGAACTTTGACCATCCATATATTTTGCATACAAACTCTATTTGAGGAAATTTTTTGCGTCATTGGAAAGCTATCGTCGAGCTCTACGCATTGATTGCATTTTCAAAAGAATTTGAGATTATTGAATTTTGAATATTCATGGATCCTCATGAACCTCTATGAGCATTTTGGATCTTCCTGGACCTTCTATGAATGTTCTAGATCCTCCTGGATCACACCTTCCCATTGAAGAAATTTTGACCTCCAAAAGTATAGATATCCAACAACTTAGTGATGATAACCCTAATTCACTCTTCCACCTTACTAAAATGCTCTTATCCAATAACTTAGTGATAAAGCTTCTTCACTCTTCCATCTTGTTGAATATTATGTAACTCAGTCTTCATCTTGGATCTTAGATCTTAGGTATTAGATCAGTGTACTTTTTTATGCTTCTAAAATATGGCTCTGACTCTAGCCTCTATCATTGTCGCTAATATAGATAGAGCTATGGTTCTGGTTCATAGATTCCTTCATAAAAAAAATTGTGTTCATTGAATATTTGTAATACTTGAATCATGTATTCAACATCCATTCCCATCTCCTTCTTTGTTGAATATAGTCTATCTCGGCCAATATGAAACCAAGTCGAATGTTGATCTATGCATTTCCCTTTTGGACTCATTGTTCCTGTACTTTTGATGTATCTGTAGGAGTCTCTGAATGAATTCCCTATCCATTACTTTTCTCTCACCTTGGAAACCATTCTATTAGCATAGTCTGAACTTGCTTCTGCTCAAGGTATACATCCATATGAACATGACATAGTATCTTGATTAGCATATATATATACAAGAATATACCTCTTATTTCTTTACAAAGAGTATTATTGATGCAGGAGCATTAGCTCTCATAATCAAGTGCTAAAAGTCTAGTTGGACCTTTAGGTCTAGACATTTGCCCAAGGAGGGTTTATTGTAAAAGGACATTGTAAAATTTCATATAAAAGTGTTTTATTTGTTAGTATAGGTGTCAATGTAAACATCAAGCCATGTAACCAATCCCTTAAGAGATGGGATGACTCGAGTAGGCAACTACATGTTTTCAGTTAGTAGTTAGATGAGTCATAAGTTAGTTTTTCTAAATATAGAAGTGTTACCTAATCTAGGAATTAGTGGCTAATTTGTAGGAATCTTTTGAAGAGTTGGAGAAGCCTTGTATTGAAAGGGATCTATTTTGGAAAGGCTCGAAAAGACAGAGAGGGGAGAGGACTCAGAGAGGTGTGAGAGTTCTCAGGGATATATGTACCACTCCAATATTCAATGAAAAAGAAGATTTATAATATGGTGTGTGATTGTTTCTTTTACAATCTGTGTATGTAATGTAATTGGAGTAAATTGGTGAATATGGTTTAACTATGCAATTGGTAATTGTTATATGCATTTTGATGAGTGAACAAAGTCCTTTTCTCTATGTGAACATAGGGCTTGCAGGTTTTCAGTACCTGTATGAACCTGAAATTATCACCGGAACTGGGTAGAATCACTGAAATGATTCCAGTCTACATTGTGTTCGGATAGAACCTTTAAGAGGTTCCATTATCTGAGAAGCATAGAGAAATGGTATTTGATATCCAATTGTGTAATGATAAAATCTATGTTGGGGGTCGATTGCGAAACCAAGGAGAGGTATTGCACAGAGAGAAGTCGGAATGGTGGTAAATCAAGGTGTTATTGCCATTTGAAGGGATCCTGAGTATAATCATCGATACTAATTCGGTGAAGAGAAAGAGTTGAGGCTTAATAGATGAGAAGTGGTCATTGAGGGCCAATAGAAAGTGCATTTGAATGATCTTGTAGTTGTTTAGTCTAACTACAATGATGAATTCCTGATTGACTGTGTGTTTTAGTGACCAGACAGTCCTGATATTGCGTTTGCATATAGATGAATAGTGAATTGATGGTATATGTAGTTATGAAGGTAAATCCACAGTGTAGGAGAGATTTGATTTAAGAAACTCTTTCGTATCGAATAGGGAAATCGAAATTGAATTGCAGGAAGAGATAAGTTTGAGTTATGCACAGAGGTGTGTGAAGAATGTATACATAGTAAACCAACAATAGATGTGTGTTCCAAGGTTGATCAAACAGTGGAGAGATGGTCTTGGTTGACAGAGGTTGGTCAAGGTGGTGACATGGTAGTCAAGAGTTGATGTGGAATTCAAGGTCGGCAATGGTATGAACCAAGGAGTTTTGAGGTTAAGCACTTTTTTGGTTGCAATGTGTTGGAAAGTTGAGCCCTGGTCATCGTGTAAGGTTCTTTTGTGTGAAGAAACATCAAGAGACAGAAGTTAAACACCCTTTGGTAGTGTTGTGATGACTTGTGAAGATAGCACTTGATAACATTGTTATAGTCACATGATATGTAATTTGTGGAGAACTCCATGTGAGAGAGCCTTTGATCATGGTGTTGTGGTCACATTAAGTGTTAAAAGGCTTGAGGTAGATATGCCAAGAATTTCATGTGATATGCCAAAGTTCTACGTTGAGAGAAGGAGCACCAAAGGATATAAATTTAAGTGCTCGTGTATGAAACCCTAGGCTTTTGGCCTTTGAGGGAGAGTGCTATAATTAGACCACCTAAGTCTTTGTGTAAAGGAGCTATTAAGCCCTAGAAAAGGTAGGTTTGGTGTATTAGGATCTAGAACATATGGAAGAATACTAAGTGAGTAAAGTTTGGGGTGAAGTCCAACTTCATTAGTGAGCTAGTACTAGTGTGAGGGTTCAGCCTTAGATTAGGCTTGAAGAGTATGCCATAAGAGTGGAATACATTAAAGAATATCAGAGAGATTTGATGATCCTTGGTAAAGGTAGGTTTTTAGGAATGAGCCTCCCATCAATTGGTATTAGAGTGGGAATGTTCTTGAGAAGGAAAGAAGACAGACTAGCATTTTGTAAAGAAGAGGATGCTTTGCATGCAAGTGGAAGCAGCAAAAGTAAAGACATCTCAGTAGAAGAATATCATAGCCTTAGGGGCAGTGATGAAGGAACTAGTGAGGGTTTCTTAGAGGGGAAGAAGAAGAGTGGCCAGAACCTAGTACTTCAACTGAGGTTGAAATACAAGAGGACAGTTGTGTTCTCTAGAGAAGATGAGTTGTGAGTGCATCTCATAGAGAGTAGAAGAAACTCAGGAGGATGACTATTGAAAGTCATAGAATAGGTTCATAAGGCAGCCACAAAAGGAAGATAGAAGATGCCAAGACAAATGGCATCTGTAGAAGAATGACTGATGATGAGTTTGAGAGAGAGAAGGTTGAGATAGAATTCCATCTGGAAGTTATGATGGAGTTGTTACAGAAGGAGAAAGAAGACTAGAGATGTGGTTTCTTCATGAGAATAAAGTTGAGGTGGCATAAGCTATAGAGGAAGAAAGAGAAATTGATGAATTCTCAATGGGAAGATGAGGTACTCAAGGCAAGGGAGTATTTGGGAGAAGACATGAAGACTGAAGCTTCAAGTGAGGCCAAGAGGTCTCAATGTTTTAAAAATGATGTTTTGTGTATGTTTGCAGGTGAAACAAGTGAAGAAAGGCAATTTTCTGATATTTTCATGAAGAAGGAAGAGGATAGGCATAATCTTAATTCTTTTTTGAAAGAAGATGAGATAGTTGGGTATCATGTCAATGCACATGCACAGTTCATAGAAATTGTTTCTTTTCAGCATGTAGCAAGAGCTGAAAGAAAAGAAATCTTGGTCTATGATGATGGCCAAGAACAGAAAGAAGTAGAGGAAGATAGCAAGCATTCAAATGCCATGCTTGAGGAGGCTGAGAAGAAAAGCATTGAAGGCTTTCTGGGCTCTATAAAAGACTTGGAACAGTAGGAAGGTATTGTAGGAGACAAACCATCTTTTGGAACTATCTTGGATGAGGTTGAAAGGTGTCAAGCAAGGTATGATGAAGAGTGTCTTTCAAATGAAGACCAAGTTGAGTTGTTGCAACAAAAGGAATTTATTGATTCCTTACTTAATGAGGGAAACATCTCCAAGGGAGGTGAGATAGTCATGTCTCATATGAAGGATCTTGTTATTGTTGAGGATAGGGAGAAGTTGGCATGTCTGCATGGACAAGAAAATATTGTTGGACAGACACTTAGAGCTATCATGGAAATGAGAAATCAGAATTTTATTCGGATGAAGAGTGAAGAAGCAGTGGTACAGGGAGATTGGACTTGTGACAGGGAAGGAAGTAGCAGTGAAGATGAAAGTGAGACAGCTATGTCTCAAAATAAAGAGGAATTAGTTCTAAAAATGGAAGAGGATGAATTGGTTACTAGATTCAGTCAAGAACCTGAAAGACAATTGTTGGATGTTGTCAAGAAAGAGGAGGAGTGTTATGATGGAAATGTTGGGCATCACAGTGATGTTGTGCTTGTGAGAATTCAAGTAGAAATTGAATTGATGAAAGAAATTGCAAATATTGACAAAAGAATGTATCAAGTTGTAGTTGAGGCAGAGGCAGATGCTAGTATACATATTAATGATATGACTGTTGGTATACAGAGAACTGGGAGAAAATATGTTGCTGCAGTCAGGGATTTAGAGGACAATTTATTTTTTGAAGTTAAAACTGCAGACAAGGAGCAGAAGAGGGATATTGCAGAGGGAGATATCTTCAAGGATATTCAAGAAGTTAGGGAGGTAGCAATGTTCAGGATAACATCTACAACAATCTAAAGAGAAAAATAAGAAGTTGAGGCAAATAAATATGAGAAAGACAATCATAAGTTTAAATATGAATGGACAAAGTGCAGTAAGATGCAGTGGCAGAGTAATAAAAGAAAGATTAGTTTGCAGCAGCAAACTAGAGTTTGGGATCCATGAAAGATGAATATTGAAGGTTCATGATCAGGATATCATGTTCTTCTTTCTACCTTGGGAGTCTGATGCAGGAGAATTATCTCTCATAATCAAGTGCTAAAAGTCTAGTTGGACCTTTAGGTATAGACATTTGCCCAAGGAGGGTTTCTTGTAAAAAGACATTGTAAACTTTCATATAAAAGTGTTTTATTTGTTAGTATAGGTGTCAATGTAAACAACAATTCATGTAACCAATCCCTTAAGATATGGGATGACTCAAGTAGGCAGCTACTTGTTTTCAGTTAGTATTTAGATGAGTCATAAGTTAGTTTTTCTAAATATAGAAGTGTTACCTAATCTAGGAATTAGTGGTTGATTTGTAGGAATCTTTTGAAGAGATGGAAAANTGGATCCTCCTGGATCACACCTTCCCATTGAAGAACTTTTGGACCTCCAAAAGTATAGATATCTAACAACTTAGTGATGATAACCCTAATTCACTCTTCCACCTTACTAAAATGCTCTCATCCAATAACTTAGTGATAAAGCTTCTTCACTCTTCCATCTTGTTGAATATTATGTAACTCAGTCTTGATCTTGGATCTTAGATCTTAGGTATTAGATCAGTGTACTTTTGTCTTCTTCTAAAATATGGCTCTAAATCTAGCCTCTATCATTGTCGCTAATATATATATATATATAGCTCTGGTTCTGGTTCATAGATTCCTTCATAAAAATATTTGTGTTCATTGAATATTTGCAATACTTGAATCATGTATTCAACATCCACTCCCATCTCCTTATTTGTTGAATATAGTCTATCTTGGCCAATATGAAACCAAGTCGAATGTTGATCTATGCATTTCCTCTTTGGACTCATTGTTCCTGTACTTTTGATGTATCTTTAGGAGTCTCTGAATGAATTCCCTATCCATTACTTTTCTCCTACCTTGGAAACCATTCTATTAGTACAGTCTGAACTTGCTTCTGCTCAAGGTATACATCCATATGAACATGACATAGTATCTTGATTAGCATATATATATACAAGAATATACCTCTTATTTCTTTACAAATAGTATTATTGATGCATGAGCATTAGCTCTCATAATCAAGTGCTAAAAGTCTAGTTGGACCTTTAGGTCTAGACATTTCCCCAAGGAGGGTTTATTGTAAAAGGACATTGTAAAATTTCATATAAAGTGTTTTATTTGTTAGTATAGGTGTCAATGTAAACATCAATCCATGTAACCAATCCCTTAAGATATGGGATGACTCGAGTAGGAAACTACATGTTTTCAATTAGTATTTAGATGAGTCATAAGTTAGTTTTTCTAAATATAGAAGTGTTACCTAATCTAGGAATTAGTGGTTGATTTGTAGGAATATGTTGAAGAGTTGGAGAATCCTTGTTTCGAAAGGGATCTATTTTGGAAAGGCTCAAAAAGATAGATAGGGGAGAGGACTCAGAGAGGTGTGAGAGTTCTCAGGGATATATGTACAGTTCCAATATTCAATGAAAAAGAAGATTTATAATATGGTGTGTGATTGTTTCTTTTACAATCTGTGTATGTAATGTGATTGGAGTAAATTGGTGAATATGGTTTAACTATGAAATTGGCAATTGTTATATGCATTTTGATGAGTGAACAGAGACCTTTTCTCTATGTGAACATATGGATTGCAGGTTTTCAATACCTGTATGAGCCTGAAATTATCACCGGAACTGGGTAGAATCACTGAAATGATTCCAGTCTACATTGTGATCGGATAGAACCTTTAAGAGGTTCCATTATCTGAGAAGCACATAGAAATGGTATTTGATATCCAACTGTGTAATGATAAAATTGATGTTGGGGGTCGATTGAGAAACCAAGGAGAGGTATTGCGCACAGAGAAGTTGGAATGGTGGTAAATCAAGGTGTTATTGCCATTTGAAGGGCTCCTGAGTATAGTCATCGATACTAATTCGGTGCAGAGAAAGAGTTGAGTCTTAATAGATGAGCAGTGGTCATTGAGGGCTGATAGAAAGTGAATTTGAATGATCTTGTAGTTTTTAGTCTAACTACAGTGACGAATTCCTGATTGACCGTGTGTTTTAGTGAATAGACAGTCCTGATATTGCGTTTGCACATAGATGAATAGTGAATTGATGGTATATGTAATTATGAAGGTAAATCCACGGCGTAGGAGAGATTTGATTTAAGAAACTCTTGCGTATCGAATAGGGAAATCGAAATTGAAATGCAGGAAGAGATGAGTTTGAGTTATGTGCAGAGGTGTGTGAAGAATGTATACACAATCAATCCAACGATAGATGTGTGTTCCAAGGTTGATCAAAAGGTGGAGAGATGGTCTTGGTTGACAGAGGTTGGTCAAGGTGGTGACATGGTAATCAAGAGTTGATGTGGAATTCAAGGTCAGTGATGGTATGAACCAAGGAGTTTTGAGGTTAAGCACTTTTTTGGTTGCAATGTGTTAGGAAGTTGAGCCCTGGTCACAGTGTAAGGTTATGTTGTGTGAAGAAACGCCGAGAGACAGAAGTTAAACACCCTTTGGTAGTGTTGTGATGACTTGTGAAGATAGCGCTTGATCACAGCGTTATAGTCACATGATATGTATTTTGTGGAGAACTCCATGTGAGAGAGCCTTTGATCACAGTGTTGTGGTCACATTAAGTGTTAAAAGGCTTGAGGTAGATATGCCAAGAATTTCATGTGATATTCCAAAGTTCTATGTTGAGAGAAGGAGTGCCAAAGGATATAAATTTAAGTGCTCATGTATGAAACTCTAGGCTTTTGGCCTTTGAGGGAGAGTGTTATAATTAGAGCACCTAAGTGTTTGTGTAAAGGAGCTTTTAAGCCCTAGAAAAGGTAGGTTTGGTGTATTAGGATCTAGAACATATGGAAGAATACTAAGTGAGTAAAGTTTGGGGTGAATTCCAACTTCATTAGTGAGCTAGTACTAGTGTGAGGGTTCAACCTTAGATTAAGCTTGAAGAGTATGCCATAAGAGTGGAATACATTAAAGAAGATCAGAGAGATTTGATGATCCTTGGTAAAGGTAGGTTTTTAGGAATGAGCCTCCCATCAATTGGTATCAGAGTGGGAATGTTCTTGAGAAGGCAAGAAGACAGACTAGCAGTCTGTAAAGAAGAGGATGCTTTGCATGCAAGTGGAAGCAGCAGAAGTAAAGACATCTCAACAGAAGAAGATCATAGCCTTAGGGGAAGTGATGAAGGAACCAGTGAGGGTTTTTGAGCGAGGAGAAGAAGAGTGGCCAGAACATAGTATTTCAAGTGAGGTTGAAATACAAGAGGACAGTTGTGTTCTCAAGAGAAGATGAGTTGTGAGTGCATCTCATAGAGAGTGGAAGAAACTCAGGAGGATGACTATTGAAAGTCATAGAATAGGTTCATAAGGCAGCCACAAAAGGAAGACAGAAGATGCCAAGACAAATGGCATCTGTAGAAGAATGATTGATGAGGAGTTTGAGAGAGAGAAGGTTGAGATAGAATTCCATCTGGAAGTTATGATGGAGTTTTTACAGAAGGAGAAAGAAGACTAGAGATGTGGTTTCTTCATGAGAATAAAGTTGAGGTGGCATAATCTACAGAGGAAGAAAGAGAAATTGATGAATTCTCAATGGGAAGATGAGGTACTCAAGGCAAGGGAGTATCTGNTGGATCCTCCTGGATCACACCTTCCCATTGAAGAACTTTTGGACCTCCAAAAGTATAGATATCTAACAACTTAGTGATGATAACCCTAATTCACTCTTCCACCTTACTAAAATGCTCTCATCCAATAACTTAGTGATAAAGCTTCTTCACTCTTCCATCTTGTTGAATATTATGTAACTCAGTCTTGATCTTGGATCTTAGATCTTAGGTATTAGATCAGTGTACTTTTGTCTTCTTCTAAAATATGGCTCTAAATCTAGCCTCTATCATTGTCGCTAATATATATATATATATAGCTCTGGTTCTGGTTCATAGATTCCTTCATAAAAATATTTGTGTTCATTGAATATTTGCAATACTTGAATCATGTATTCAACATCCACTCCCATCTCCTTATTTGTTGAATATAGTCTATCTTGGCCAATATGAAACCAAGTCGAATGTTGATCTATGCATTTCCTCTTTGGACTCATTGTTCCTGTACTTTTGATGTATCTTTAGGAGTCTCTGAATGAATTCCCTATCCATTACTTTTCTCCTACCTTGGAAACCATTCTATTAGTACAGTCTGAACTTGCTTCTGCTCAAGGTATACATCCATATGAACATGACATAGTATCTTGATTAGCATATATATATATACAAGAATATACCTCTTATTTCTTTACAAAGAGTATTATTGATGCATGAGCATTAGCTCTCATAATCAAGTGCTAAAAGTCTAGTTGGACCTTTAGGTCTAGACATTTGCCCAAGGAGGGTTTATTGTAAAAGGACATTGTAAAATTTCATATAAAGTGTTTTATTTGTTAGTATAGGTGTCAATGTAAACATCAAGCCATGTAACCAATCCCTTAAGAGATGGGATGACTTGAGTAGGAAACTACATGTTTTCAATTAGTAGTTAGATGAGTCATAAGTTAGTTTTTCTAAATATAGAAGTGTTACCTAATCTAGGAATTAGTGGTTGATTTGTAGGAATCTGTTGAAGAGTTGGAGAATCCTTGTTTCAAAAGGGATCTATTTTGGAAAGGCTCAAAAAGATAGATAGGGGAGAGGACTCAGAGAGGTGTGAGAGTTCTCAGGGATATATGTATAGTTCCAATATTCAATGAAAAAGAAGATTTATAATATGGTGTGTGATTGTTTCTTTTACAATCTGTGTATGTAATGTGATTGGAGTAAATTGGTGAATATGGTTTAACTATGCAATTGGCAATTGTTATATGCATTTTGATGAGTGAACAGAGACCTTTTCTCTATGTGAACATAGGGCTTGCAGGTTTTCAATACCTGTATGAGCCTGAAATTATCACCGGAACTGGGTAGAATCACTGAAATGATTCCAGTCTACATTGTGTTCGGATAGAATCTTTAAGAGGTTCCATTATCTGAGAAGCACAGAGAAATGGTATTTGATATCCAACTGTGTAATGATAAAATTGATGTTGGGGGTCGATTGAGAAACCAAGGAGAGGTATTGCGCAAAGAGAAGTCGGAATGGTGGTAAATCAAGGTGTTATTTCCATTTGAAGGGCTCCTGAGTATAGTCATCGATACTAATTCGGTGCAGAGAAAGAGTTGAGGCTTAATAGATGAGAAGTGGTCATTGAGGGCTGATAGAAAGTGCATTTGAATGATCTTGTAGTTTTTAGTCTAACTACAGTGACAAAATCTTGATTGACCGTGTGTTTTAGTGAATAGACAGTCCTGATATTGCGTTTGCACATAGATGAATAGTGAATTGATGGTATATGTAGTTATGAAGGTAAATCCACGGCGTAGGAGAGATTTTATTTAAGAAACTCTTGCGTATCGAATAGGGAAATCGAAATTGAAATGCAGGAAGAGATGAGTTTGAGTTATGCACAGAGGTGTGTGAAGAATTTATACACAATCAATCCAACGATAGATGTGTGTTCCAATGTTGATCAAAAGGTGGAGAGATGGTCTTGGTTGACAAAGGTTGGTCAAGGTGGTGACATGGTAATCAAGAGTTGATGTGGAATTCAAGGTCAGTGATGGTATGAACCAAGGAGTTTTGAGGTTAAGCACTTTTTTGGTTGCAATGTGTTAGGAAGTTGAGCCCTGGTCACAGTGTAAGTTTATGTTGTGTGAAGAAACGCCGAGAGACAGAAGTTAAACACCCTTTGGTAGTGTTGTGATGACTTGTGAAGATAGTACTTGATCACAACGTTATAGTCACATGATATGTAATTTGTGGAGAACTCCATGTGAGAGAGCCTTTGATCACGGTGTTGTGGTCACATTAAGTGTTAAAAGGCTTGAGGTAGATATGCCAAGAATTTCATGTGATATGCCAAAGTTCTATGTTGAGAGAAGGAGCGCCAAATGATATAAATTTAAGTGCTCATGTATGAAACCCTAGGCTTTTGGCCTTTGAGGGAGAGTGCTATAATTAGAGCACCTAAGTGTTTGTGTAAAGGAGCTTTTAAGCCCTAGAAAAGGTAGGTTTGGTGTATTAGGATCTAAAACATATGGAAGAATACTAAGTGAGTAAAGTTTGGGGTGAAGTCCAACTTCATTAGTGAGCTAGTACTAGTGTGAGGGCTCAAACTTAGATTAGGCTTGAAGAGTATGCCATAAGAGTGGAATACACTAAATAAGATTAGAGAGATTTGATGATCCTTGGTAAAGGTAGGTTTTTAGGAATGAGCCTCCCATCAATTGGTATCAGAGCGGGAATGTTCTTGAGAAGGAAAGAAGACAGACTAGAAGTCTGTAAAGAAGAGGATGCTTTGCATGCAAGTGGAAGCAGCAGAAGTAAAGACATCTCAGAAGAAGAAGATCATAGCCTTAGGGGAAGTGATGAAGGAACCAGTGAGGGTTTTTGAGAGAGGAAGAAGAAGAGTGGCCAGAACATAGTATTTCAAGTGAGGTTGAAATACAAGAGGACAGTTGTGTTCTCAAGAGAAGATGAGTTGTGAGTGCATCTCATAGAGAGTGGAAGAAACTCAGGAGGATGACTATTGAAAGTCATAGAATAGGTTCATAAGGCAGCCACAAAAGGAAGACAGAAGATGCCAAGACAAATGGCATCTGTAGAAGAATGATTGATGAGGAGTTTGAGAGAGAGAAGGTTGAGATAGAATTCCATCTGGAAGTTATGATGGAGTTTTTACAGAAGGAGAAAGAAGACTAGAGATGTGGTTTCTTCATGAGAATAAAGTTGAGGTGGCATAATCTACAGAGGAAGAAAGAGAAATTGATGAATTCTCAATGGGAAGATGAGGTACTCAAGGCAAGGGAGTATCTG
>JZKD02S2235379.1:20842-37722 GCA_000966675.3 Picea glauca
TAAGAATGATGACGCTTTTAGTCCAAGGTTTAGGGAAACCATGTTTGATTGCTATATTGAAATGCCTGTAAATGTGAGGGATAAGAAGAGAGTCTTCAATTTTAGACTTTTTGCATGTTTACCTTTGGTGTCTTTAGCTTTACCTTTTTCTAGACACTTAAACCCAAACTCAATGTCTTCCAAAGTAGAAATCTTACTTGATTTGTAACACGGGTTTAAATGTTGTCTGAAACATTAGGAGATCCATAGATCTTTTTAAGGTACAAATTCAAATCACTCAAAACAATCGTATTATTTTCTTTAACTTTTAGAGTTAGAATATGTATTTGGAAATAATCCTTTTTAGGACTTCTTAACTTACATAACCATAATAACCCTTGATATTTTAATTTTTACAATGTTCAGTTATAAAAATAATATTTTGAAATATTTTAGTGTGACTCCTTTAGAGTTTATAAGTTCATCATCATTATTTTTTTCTCAAGAAATAAGTCGTAATTTCTTTATTTCAAGAAGAAATGGTGACATTACATTTAGCATGTGTTCTTGGGCACTAAAACTAAAAAAGGGAGCTATTGACAACTTAATGAAGACAATAAAAACACTGAAGTGAAAACAATGATGATAGAACTCGAAGACATGAAATCAACCAAAGAGAGCCTAAAAGTGTCACCAACCATCCTTCAACCTCAAGCTCCACCAAGAAACTTTTAAAGGGTTAATCATATATTTTTTGCCTTCACTTATACCAAACAAAACACTCAAACAACAAACCTAGTCACTTGAGCACTGCTATCCATGAAGGGGGGAGTTACTCGAGACATAGAGTAGCTAAGCTAATATATTTGAATGCCACCACAACACTAATGCAAAGGGAAAACCAATCCAAAATCATCGAGTTCTGTAACATACCCACTACAGCCTGATAGATTTTTTTTTCTCCTTTTTCTCCTTTTTCTCGAGGGATAGAATTCCCGAGTTCCTATGAGGTCCTAGCACAGGCTAGCTCTTCTTGTTGGAACCTTCACTAAACCAATCCACTGGTTCTTTCATTGAAAACCCGTCGTGTACAACTCAAGCACCAAACGTGGGCTTCACCTCCATGTGATCATCAATTATGACCTCGGGCCAAGCCAAGAGGCGCCTTTCACAATTTGTGACTCAACGATGCCCGAGAGTCAAGTCCTTTGACTCTTCAAACCCCAAAACCCGAAATCGTACCTTTGTTGAGATCGACGGCTGCGAATCTCCCCCTGATCCGACGGTCCTGGTTGTATCGGGATTTCAGTAACCGGGAGTTCGAAATGCAAGAGAGTTGAGTATTTCGACTATTCGAACCCCAAAACCTGAAATCCGATACACGAATTCTTGTAAGAGATCCAACGGTCCTTGATGATATGGATCCAACGGTCCAGATCTCTTCGGAGTTTCGTGAACCGGGAGTTCACGATGCAACGACTCTAGAACTCCTGTCACTCAAATCCCCAAATTTCGATATGGGAACTCGTGTAGGAGATCAACGAACCTTGTTGATCTGGATCTGACGGTCACTATCCCTCCTGAGCTTACGGGCATTGAAGGACACTCAGCCTTAACCCCCTTGCTATCCTACGAGATCCAATGGCTTACGGGGTTTCAGAGCTTTCCCCGAACTCTGACCAGTCACCACGCGTCTCCTCCGATGGACGGTCCAGATCCTCCCGGAGTTTCATGAACCGGGATTTCGCGACTTGCGAAGACGAGGGGTCTTCCCCTTTGGTCTCCCGGGTGTCGAAACGCCGAAATGCCGAAACCTATTCACACTAAGCTGATTCGGAGTTTCGCATACCAGGACTTCGCGACTTGCGACGACGAAGGGTCTTGCCCTTTGGTTTCCCGGGTGCGGAAATGCCGAAACCTATTCACACTAAGCTGATTCGGAGTTTCGCATACCGGGACTTCGCGACTTGCGACGACGAAGGGTCTTACCTTTTGGTTTCCCAGGTGCCGAAACACCGAAATGCTGAAACCTATTCACACTAAGCTAATTCAGAGTTTCGCATACCGAGACTTCGCGACTTGTGACAACGAAGGGTCTTGCCTTTTGGTTTCCCGGGTGCCAAAACGCCGAAATGTCGAAATGCCGATGAACGGGTCCAGATACTCTGGGACTTTCAGGACATTGCCAAGTCCACTCTCTTGCCTATGCAAAGGATAAGGTCAACATGCTATAGAGCTCCGACAGATCCTTCAGAGGGTTCTTGGGTAAATTATCCCTAGGCTTGGTGACTTGACTAAAAAGCCTTCCCGAGTCGCCGAGCTATAAACTCTGTGGTAAGGGTAAAGTAAACTCGCAGGTTTACTCTCATGGTAGTCCTTTCAAGGGACTCACTCTGGCTTCAGAGTGCGAGGAAACTTCCCAGGAGGGGGTGCCTTCAGGAAATTACATCAGGGCATAACGCGAGTCAAGTAGATGGGACAATTCTCAAGGGAAATTGACTCGTATTCTGAACTTACTCATTCTATACATAACCGATTATGATAATACTAGTATAAGCATGCATCCATTACCTCAAATCAAAACACAAGGCAAACACTTCTATACAGAAACCATTTATGAGCGTATAAAACATGAGCATGCGTTAAGGATATGCAATTCAAAATACAAGACATAACACTTATCAGAAAACACCAGACGTGAAGCGATTGCTGAGAGGGGTGCTCGTTTCCACCCAACTGTAGGCTTAGTGAATCTAGACGAATTTACCACTAGCCACCCCCGAGCTAGACCACGATGCTTGGAGATTCAGTTTTCTACTTCCAGCTCAATGGAAGTCAAGGACGAAGGTTACTCTCCTTCTCCTTTGTTTAGAACTCCCTGTGTTTCTAGAGTTTCTCCAGTTCTTCCCCGTGATCCCTGTCGCGTGCGTTCCCTCCTCTCCCCTTACCACACTTCCTCTCTTGCCTTTTTCCTATGCAAGATTGCGTGTGGCACGAATTTCCCCGTCTGCGGTCAGGTCTGGGAGCTGTTATGGATGGGCGGTTCACCCCCATCCCCTCATTAACTCTTGAGGAGCCTCCCCACCTACCAATCTGACGGGAAATCCATTCTGGGGTCAGAGAGTTTCTTTGGTCTTTGAGCAAGTAAAACCAGTATGGTACTGGCTCGGTGGAAGTTAACGCAACCATTCGAGGTCCCTTCCACCACCTCTCATTAGCCATCATGGTCTCTTTTAGCACATCCACCCCTCCCAACAGCCATGCAACACATATTCATAACATAATTTACATTCATCAACCTTTTATAAAAAGGTCCGTCAAATCAAACATTCACGTCTTTAAGTTTGCCATAGTTCTTGGCCAATATAGTTATTTTTACAGACCGGGGGAAACATGGTGTTACAGGTTCCAAACAAGAAAAAAAGCCCAACCCAAAATCCTTTAGTGGACTAGGAACACATAGTCCACAAGTGGACACAATATGAAGCTATACACAAAGGGTCAAGTTCAAAACAATAGGAAAAGATGCCCTAATCCTCCAAACAAAAGCCCAACTCCAGGGCTCATGTGCAGAGAAAGTCCATTGTAGAGAAGAAGAACCACCAAAGATAGGAGATGGGAATCACCAGGATATTGAATGCCACAAAGCCTAAACCACCCTACACCACTGGAAGAACAAGCCACCAACATTTATAAACCTATGAATCTGAAGACGAAAATAAAAAATCTCATTACCATCGCCATTTCAAAGAGCCACCCACCATTGATACCCAAAACACAACAAAAAAATCTCATTACCATCGCCATTTCAAAGAGCCACCCACCATTAACACCCAAAACACAACACACCAAAAAAAAAACTTACCCAACACCTCTACGATGAATGAACCATAGAGCTCCATCCAAAAACTTCCTTGAGTAACCCAAAAATAGCCTTGCATACATTTTAGTCAGCGTAAACCCTTCACAAACACCAACCTTAAAGAAAGTGAAGATGTAAATGAACATAATAACAACATAAAAAAAATTTAAAACTTAACAACCATCCTTATAACACGACGTCCAACATCATCATTATGTGTTAACATAAATTTTCAAATATATTATTATTATATTTTCAATTATAGTTGACATCATCACATACATAATAAACATCAACCAATACTTTTTTAATAATAAAAAAATTTTTTTAATTAATTCATAGGGAATAAGACCACTGTGAATATTATGCTTATATTGAAGTTTGAAAAATCAATTTAGGAAATTTAAATACTTTTTCTTTTTATAGAAGCAAAGTTTTCTATAAGTTAGAATTAGATTTTTTTTTTAATAATAAACATTTTAAAAGTGAAAAACAACATTCAATATGAGATAATAATAATAATAATAATCTATTTTTAAGGTCACGGCCAAGCCAGCACACCAAATTGGTGTATGAGACTCCCTCGCCCAGCGATTTGACTGGTAAAGTCTACGAAGGTATACATACCCTATCCCCCTCTGGATTTGAACCTGTGACCTCTTAAAAGTAAACAAATGTTCTTAACTATTAGGCCCAATGAGGTTATATACTTTCCTTACCACATACGCATCAAAGAATGAGTCAAAAGATATACTTCACATCAAAGAATGAGTCAAAAGATATACTTAGCATTGGGAAATACCATTCCAATAAAATCAAATAAGGGACACGAGAGACAAGTATTGATAACAAAAATGTTGTTAAAGAAGATTTTAACGAGTTAATCAATACTTATATTAGAAACATAATTTTATGATTTTTTTTTCATTGTAATTAAATACTAACTATTACTATTTTATATGATTTAAAATAATTGTTAATATTAATAATTACATATACGGTTTTTATTATTTAAAATATTTGTTGATAATTATATATATATATTTTCTTTTATTTATTACTCAATCAAGTTAAAGAAGTTCTAACCATTTGTTATCCAATACAATCTCTAATTTCATAAACAATTTAATAAAATCTGTCTACTTTATCTACACTTACCTAACTTAAAACATCTCACAAATAAACAAATAATTATTCAAATCTCCCAAAAACAACTAAGAAACATTCCAACCTCTAAATAAACAAATACTTATTTAGATATTTCAAAACAAAGAAAACATTCCAACCTTTCAGGGTCTAATTCTAGAATCAGTTAGTCCTCTCAAATAAGTCGGCTTTAAAACCCTCATCATATATCTCATTGGTTGGTTGAAATGAGTACTCATTTATATAATAATATCATAATAATTTATTTTTATATAATAATATAATAATATTTATTTTTAAGGTATCCTTTAAATCAAATCTAAACCAAATGGGTGTATGTGACGCCTTGGAAAAAAAAACCAAAAAAAAACTACAAATCTAACTTTTTGAGGAATCAACCCCAAAAAAACTACAAATCTAACTTTTTTGGGATTCAAGAAAGGATAACCTGATAGCCTTTATAGTTTTTAATCATGCAAACTTTTATATAAGTACAGACTGAAATAGAGCTTTTTCTCTACCGAATCTCTCAGAACAGAGGTGTTATCTTCACGGAGAGAGTTTGGGTTTTAAGAAAAGGTATGGTATTTATCACGAACAGAGGTGTTATCTTCACGGACAGAGTTTGGGTTTTTAGAAAAGGTATGGTATTTATCACGGGATCGTGTTTAATCCATTCTCTGTTTATGTATGTAGTTTTTTTCTTTTGGCATAAGATAGCACTTAGAACCTTCTAGTTGCGAATATAGATATTTTAATCCAAACACCAAATCGGAGTGTTTTGGCAGGTACCTGCGTCATCAGAACTTCATTTCCTTTTTTCCTGTATATCGAGCTTTTCAGGTTTGAATAGTTAGTGTCTGCTTAGCGGAAGTTTCTGATCATGCCATCGATTCCATCATGAAAACTTGTTATTTGTCAATAAATATTGTTTACTCCAACAAGCAGTGTGAAATATAATTGAAACCTCTACCCTCTTGTGTCTTTGCATATAAAGCCAAGCAAAGGGTTTATAACAGGATTACATTGAATACCCATATATTTTTTTTAAGCAAAAGAAGCCTGATATCCAAACAAAGAATTTCAGGCCCGAGAAGCCTGAATTCTAGCCAACCCAATCAAATAGGGAAGAGCCTGAGTATCAACTCTGAAACAATTCAGTCAGATTTTATACGATCAGATCTATATTTGTTTTAGTTAGGGCACCATGCATCTATGGCCTTCGATGAGGATTAGAGACTCCTTCAAATTGGCTTATCTAAGGAGGGTTGAGACAAATATCAGTAGAATGAAAAGTGAGAAGCGCGCTGCGCAGAGCGAAGGATTACTGGAGAATCAAGCTGGGAATGAGCAAACTGAAGGGGTTAAATCAGAAAATGATCATAGTTCAACATCGGAGGTGTCGCCGATCCGAGCATGCTGTGAAATGATGTTGCTAATCTTGTGCTGTTCAACTTGCTTCTGCTGTGGAGGTAACCGATATCTGCTCCATCTCAATTTTCATTCTGTTAGGTTTTTGAAAATATTTTAGGTTTGTTCATATTGATGAAAATATCTTTCTTCTATGAAACTTAGTGTTTTTTTTCTATTTGCTGAGTTGTACTCTTGCTCTCTAGCTTTGCCGAGTCGAGTCGTGCCAGTCGTAGTTTGAAGATTTACTTCTTTTAGGTTGCCATAGCACATCTCTATGACTGATGTTGATCATATAAAAAATTGAAATTCAATTTCAGGGTACTGCTCTCTGTTATGGTTTGAACCAGTTGTTTGCATACCGAGAATTTATTCCTCTATCCTTTTCATTTATCACCAATGGATTTCTTTCTGTTTTTTCTCAAAGCACTTTCATTTATATTTGGCTGTACCAACTATGCCTGTAATTGAAATACAAAAATACATTTTTCAAAAAAACTTTGTTATGCATTTGCAATAAATTTTCAATGTATTTTACCAGATAATAAATTTGCTTAAAATTTTAGAAAACTTCAAGTTTGTTTTGTACTGTATTTTACAGTTCAATCTGAAAGAACTAATCTTTCTGTTCCTAGTTTTGCTAAATAAATCATTCTGTAGTTAAGGTTTCTACGTAAGGTATCTCCCAGTGATATTGGAATTGGGTTTTCCAGTGTGCATTGACGAGGATGGTGGGAGGTGAAAAAGGTCAGTGAATGAAGATGGGCTTTTACACTTGGATGCAAATGGATGCCTGTCTATCCGCTACAAATTAAATCTTGATTTCTAGTTGATATTTCTAGTTAAGCTTTTTCCCATTGCTATTGGCATTGCTTTCTTCAGGCTGTGATGAATCGGACAAAAGACAAGTGGTGTCTAAACAGGGAGTCAAATGAATACCTTATCCAAATGTGTTGCAATTTTGCCTATTTGGCAGGAGTTATTGTTTTTAAATAATATGTACATAAGTTATTGTTTTTAAATAATATATACAGAATGTCAGATTACTAAAGTTCCCTGCTTTTGGAACTATATTTAAAGTAAGGAAGATATTCTGGTGAGGTTCATTTATTGTCCTTTCTCTTGGCATGATTAATTTTCTTTAGTTATTTCTTTATGATTTGACAAATATCTTGGCAGTTAACTTCAATAATTTTGTCAATGTCAGTCAAATTCCAAAAACCCCTGTCACCCACAATTCTTGACTTTACATGCACCATACGCCCCATTCTAGTCTGCTGCATAAAATCATTAGAACACAATACACAGCATCAGGGTCATTGATTGGCCATTTGCAGAATATCTCTGTTGCTTTGCATGCCTTTCATTTTGATATTATTCCATTTTTATGTACTGAAATTTTAAACAGAATAATGGACTCTAATGATTTGCTGCACTACTTGATGCACTTGGCTCTCATTACCTCATGAGTCGCACATCTTATATATATGTTCCAAGTCTCATATTATCAAAAGAAAAACTTTGTAAACGTGGCCTTTTGTTTCATACATAACGTTTGCTCACTTTAGTGATAATTGACATAATACCAACTTTTTAGCTCAGATGAACCGTGTTAACGTACTGATTGACTTGTTCACGTGTTTGTTTGGCTTTAGACGGGCTTGATCAAATATCATTATGCTTGGTTGACTTCTCTCCTGAGCAGTTGTTCGTCTATTATGTTTAGTGAAGTCTCAATAGTGCCCAATCAATTCCTGTCTTTGCCTGGTTGACCTCTGTTCTGCTTGCTTGATCTTCTGTTTTATCCACGTAAGTATTTTCTTGTCAACCACCTACACTACTTGATTCATACGGTTCTGGCTTTCATCACCCTTCTAAGCTAGCTGGTTGTCTTAAATAGTCAGCTAGTTCCCGTCGTAGGTTAGTTGTCCTCTCTAAAGCCAGTTGATCTTGATTACCTTGGATATTTAATCGAGTTGCTAGTTGATTGTAGTCACAGTTTTCTGCCCAAAACTTACCTAATGTTATCCTCGAGGTATCTAGAGTCTCCTGAGATCATTATTTACTTGTATATAAATGAACTATATGTTAAGAATATGCTTTGCAATTTATGCAGAGGCATTATCTTCAAATATACAATTGTTTCTGTGATCTGTTATGCATACACATCTTTCATATCTAGTTCAGTTCTGAGTACAACTCACAAGTCATAGTTTTGGTGTCATCCAAACAAGCCTTTGGAGGTGTTGTTGTATTGATGCAATGGTGTCTTTATTTTTAAACAACTCCTGCTTATCATGATGCTGCAACTTGCAACGGTGCACTTCCCAATATGGGAGTATTACAATGAAATGTAGCCAGCTTACAACATTCAATAAAGAATCTTTCGAGTAAGAAGCCGTGTGTGGGGGATATCTGCTCCACTAAAATCACCCAGGGCTTTGTAGGTAGCCCGAACTGCTTTGGAACGACCCACTTACATTCAATAAAGAATCCTTCGAGTAAGAAGCCTTGGGTGGGGGATATCTGCTCCACTAAAATCACCCAGGGCTTTGTACGTAGCCCGAACTGCTTTGGAACGAACCACTTGCATAGGTTAGATGACACATGAGGGGTGAAGCATGTCTTTGTGGGATTTGAACCTTACTGGGGGAATATCTCCACCCTGCTTAACCATCTAACCAAGGCCCCATTGACTTGGTGGCATCATATTTCAGGGGAATATCTCCACCCTGCTTAACCATCAAACCAAGACCCCATTGACTTGGTGGCATCATATTTCATTGAGGCTTAAGTTTATGGTTTGCATTCACATAGAAAGGAGTATTGAAGGTCATTTCCTAGTATTTAGTTTTGGTAAAAATTAGAGGGATCATTAGAATTTTAGCCCATTGTTAAAGTTGCAAACTTTTGGCAGCAATTACTAAACCATGTTCCAGTGTAATTGGTGATTTATAAGCTAATGTCTATCATCTTTTATATTCTACATAATCATCAGTATCTTGTATTGTCTGGTTTACAGTATCAGTGCTTATTATGAGAAGAGTAGAATTAATACACCTGTAGATGTTGCATAATTCAAGTTGTAATAGGTCACAAATAATTGAAGGATTTCTTTCTTAGAGTTGATTTGATGCAAGAACATCCTTGGAGTTCATGCTAGCCAGCATCACACAAAAATATTTGAGTTCAGTTTGTGGCATTTTTTCTAAATTATTTTTGTTTATTTAGTTACAGAAGCTCGAGTGTCAATAGATTCAGGGTGCTTAAAATCCTTAATATCCCAAAGGCTAAGGTACAGTTTTAACGGTTAAACCTTGGTCAAGAGCTTCATTGAATGATAAGTCTCATAGACGAAAAAACCCTAAGTGAGATGGGACCTTTTTATATAGTGGAGGTTAAAATAGTAAGAAATAAGCTTGAATTGTAATATCAAGGCAGAGCTTTAATGGGGCAGCGACTTTGTTTATGCAGAGCTTTTTGCAATGCGGAAGGAGGGGTGTTAAGTAATGAGGAAAATAAGTAAAAGGTGGAAGCGAACGACTTAAATGATGCAACAATTTGGAATTTCTTTGGGAGAGGAACCATGAGGCGGTAGGGTAGGACCTTAGTGTGGTGAGTTGTGAGGTGCAGGAAAAGCAAGTAGGATGAGAAGTCCCCGCACCTTTGCCCTCTGCATTTTCCCACGCAATGAAAAGTGGGGTGGTGGGTGAGGGAATTATATAGTGTGAGGGACATACAAAAGGCAAAACACAGAGCAGGGCACATTTGAAAGCTTTGAGGAGATAGCCTTGCTCTCTGTCCTCCTCATCCATGTTACCAACATGTGATGCGGAGGGGAAAGGAGGAAGACATAGAGATATATGCGAAGAGCTCAGAAAGGTAAGTGGTTAACCATGTAGGCAACCAGGGCACCAAGAACCAATCATGAGATGCCATGTGTCCAATGCATGAATCAAAAGACATAAAGACCCCTATGGAAAAATAAAAGGAAATATAAAGGGAAAGGCATGACAAAGGATTTAGAGAGAATGTGACCTCAACATAGGGCACAGGGGAATGGTAAGACTACACATGTCACTTAGCTATCGACTACACAACATTGGTGGGAGTTGGGATTCGAGGAAAATGATCAAGGATATGGATGCACAATCCATTGGCTTACATGGATAATGAGTCACTCCCATAATTAACAAATAATCATGATCATTGGTTTCTTAACAAATGCAAAACTGTTGAATTGCCAGAGGTTGTCTCTATTTGATTTTTAGTGAACATTATAAATCCCCCTAAACAACGAATGAGAAAGGGGGTTATGGAGATTCAAGAGTGTTCTGTGTACTTTGATTGGATATTGAAGATNTAGTTGCGAATATAGATATTTTAATCCAAACACCAAATCGGAGTGTTTTGGCAGGTACCTGCGTCATCAGAACTTCATTTCCTTTTTTCCTGTATATCGAGCTTTTCAGGTTTGAATAGTTAGTGTCTGCTTAGCGGAAGTTTCTGATCATGCCATCGATTCCATCATGAAAACTTGTTATTTGTCAATAAATATTGTTTACTCCAACAAGCAGTGTGAAATATAATTGAAACCTCTACCCTCTTGTGTCTTTGCATATAAAGCCAAGCAAAGGGTTTATAACAGGATTACATTGAATACCCATATATTTTTTTTAAGCAAAAGAAGCCTGATATCCAAACAAAGAATTTCAGGCCCGAGAAGCCTGAATTCTAGCCAACCCAATCAAATAGGGAAGAGCCTGAGTATCAACTCTGAAACAATTCAGTCAGATTTTATACGATCAGATCTATATTTGTTTTAGTTAGGGCACCATGCATCTATGGCCTTCGATGAGGATTAGAGACTCCTTCAAATTGGCTTATCTAAGGAGGGTTGAGACAAATATCAGTAGAATGAAAAGTGAGAAGCGCGCTGCGCAGAGCGAAGGATTACTGGAGAATCAAGCTGGGAATGAGCAAACTGAAGGGGTTAAATCAGAAAATGATCATAGTTCAACATCGGAGGTGTCGCCGATCCGAGCATGCTGTGAAATGATGTTGCTAATCTTGTGCTGTTCAACTTGCTTCTGCTGTGGAGGTAACCGATATCTGCTCCATCTCAATTTTCATTCTGTTAGGTTTTTGAAAATATTTTAGGTTTGTTCATATTGATGAAAATATCTTTCTTCTATGAAACTTAGTGTTTTTTTTCTATTTGCTGAGTTGTACTCTTGCTCTCTAGCTTTGCCGAGTCGAGTCGTGCCAGTCGTAGTTTGAAGATTTACTTCTTTTAGGTTGCCATAGCACATCTCTATGACTGATGTTGATCATATAAAAAATTGAAATTCAATTTCAGGGTACTGCTCTCTGTTATGGTTTGAACCAGTTGTTTGCATACCGAGAATTTATTCCTCTATCCTTTTCATTTATCACCAATGGATTTCTTTCTGTTTTTTCTCAAAGCACTTTCATTTATATTTGGCTGTACCAACTATGCCTGTAATTGAAATACAAAAATACATTTTTCAAAAAAACTTTGTTATGCATTTGCAATAAATTTTCAATGTATTTTACCAGATAATAAATTTGCTTAAAATTTTAGAAAACTTCAAGTTTGTTTTGTACTGTATTTTACAGTTCAATCTGAAAGAACTAATCTTTCTGTTCCTAGTTTTGCTAAATAAATCATTCTGTAGTTAAGGTTTCTACGTAAGGTATCTCCCAGTGATATTGGAATTGGGTTTTCCAGTGTGCATTGACGAGGATGGTGGGAGGTGAAAAAGGTCAGTGAATGAAGATGGGCTTTTACACTTGGATGCAAATGGATGCCTGTCTATCCGCTACAAATTAAATCTTGATTTCTAGTTGATATTTCTAGTTAAGCTTTTTCCCATTGCTATTGGCATTGCTTTCTTCAGGCTGTGATGAATCGGACAAAAGACAAGTGGTGTCTAAACAGGGAGTCAAATGAATACCTTATCCAAATGTGTTGCAATTTTGCCTATTTGGCAGGAGTTATTGTTTTTAAATAATATGTACATAAGTTATTGTTTTTAAATAATATATACAGAATGTCAGATTACTAAAGTTCCCTGCTTTTGGAACTATATTTAAAGTAAGGAAGATATTCTGGTGAGGTTCATTTATTGTCCTTTCTCTTGGCATGATTAATTTTCTTTAGTTATTTCTTTATGATTTGACAAATATCTTGGCAGTTAACTTCAATAATTTTGTCAATGTCAGTCAAATTCCAAAAACCCCTGTCACCCACAATTCTTGACTTTACATGCACCATACGCCCCATTCTAGTCTGCTGCATAAAATCATTAGAACACAATACACAGCATCAGGGTCATTGATTGGCCATTTGCAGAATATCTCTGTTTCTTTGCATGCCTTTCATTTTGATATTATTCCATTTTTATGTACTGAAATTTATGTTTCGCAAGTTGTGTACTATGTGCTGGTGACTAGTGAACCTAACTAGTTTCCCTTTTGGTCCATCAATGGCTATATAAATAGAGACACATTATGCTATGCACCATATGTTATACAGGTGCATGCAATACAAAGAGGATATTAAGATAGCATCACACAGAGGACATATGTTATGATCTGTAACTTCATTCCTTCCAGATTAAACAGAATAATGGACTCTAATGATTTGCTGCACTACTTGATGCACTTGGCTCTCATTACCTCATGAGTCGCACATCTTATTTATATGTTCCAAGTCTCATATTATCAAAAGAAAAACTTTGTAAACGTGGCCTTTTGTTTCATACATAACGTTTGCTCACTTTAGTGATAATTGACATAATACCAACGTTTTAGCTCAGATGATCCGTGTTAACGTACTGATTGATTTGTTCACGTGTTTGTTTGGCTTTAGACGGGCTTGATCAAATATTATTATGCTTGGTTGACTTCTCTCCTGAGCAGTTGTTCGTCTATTATGTTTAGTGAAGTCTCAATAGTGCCCAATCAATTCCTGTCTTTGCCTGGTTGACCTCTGTTCTGCTTGCTTGATCTTCTGTTTTATCCACGTAAGTATTTTCTTGTCAACCACCTACACTACTTGATTCATACGGTTCTGGCTTTCATCACCCTTCTAAGCTAGCTGGTTGTCTTAAATAGTCAGCTAGTTCCCGTCGTAGGTTAGTTGTCCTCTCTAAAGCCAGTTGATCTTGATTACCTTGGATATTTAATCGAGTTGCTAGTTGATTGTAGTCACAGTTTTCTGCCCAAAACTTACCTAATGTTATCCTCGAGGTATCTAGAGTCTCCTGAGATCATTATTTACTTGTATATAAATGAACTATATGTTAAGAATATGCTTTGCAATTTATGCAGAGGCATTATCTTCAAATATACAATTGTTTCTGTGATCTGTTATGCATACACATCTTTCATATCTAGTTCAGTTCTGAGTACAACTCACAAGTCATAGTTTTGGTGTCATCCAAACAAGCCTTTGGAGGTGTTGTTGTATTGATGCAATGGTGTCTTTATTTTTAAACAACTCCTGCTTATCATGATGCTGCAACTTGCAACGGTGCACTTCCCAATATGGGAGTATTACAATGAAATGTAGCCAGCTTACAACATTCAATAAAGAATCTTTCGAGTAAGAAGCCGTGTGTGGGGGATATCTGCTCCACTAAAATCACCCAGGGCTTTGTAGGTAGCCCGAACTGCTTTGGAACGACCCACTTACATTCAATAAAGAATCCTTCGAGTAAGAAGCCTTGGGTGGGGGATATCTGCTCCACTAAAATCACCCAGGGCTTTGTACGTAGCCCGAACTGCTTTGGAACGAACCACTTGCATAGGTTAGATGACACATGAGGGGTGAAGCATGTCTTTGTGGGATTTGAACCTTACTGGGGGAATATCTCCACCCTGCTTAACCATCTAACCAAGGCCCCATTGACTTGGTGGCATCATATTTCAGGGGAATATCTCCACCCTGCTTAACCATCAAACCAAGACCCCATTGACTTGGTGGCATCATATTTCATTGAGGCTTAAGTTTATGGTTTGCATTCACATAGAAAGGAGTATTGAAGGTCATTTCCTAGTATTTAGTTTTGGTAAAAATTAGAGGGATCATTAGAATTTTAGCCCATTGTTAAAGTTGCAAACTTTTGGCAGCAATTACTAAACCATGTTCCAGTGTAATTGGTGATTTATAAGCTAATGTCTATCATCTTTTATATTCTACATAATCATCAGTATCTTGTATTGTCTGGTTTACAGTATCAGTGCTTATTATGAGAAGAGTAGAATTAATACACCTGTAGATGTTGCATAATTCAAGTTGTAATAGGTCACAAATAATTGAAGGATTTCTTTCTTAGAGTTGATTTGATGCAAGAACATCCTTGGAGTTCATGCTAGCCAGCATCACACAAAAATATTTGAGTTCAGTTTGTGGCATTTTTTCTAAATTATTTTTGTTTATTTAGTTACAGAAGCTCGAGTGTCAATAGATTCAGGGTGCTTAAAATCCTTAATATCCCAAAGGCTAAGGTACAGTTTTAACGGTTAAACCTTGGTCAAGAGCTTCATTGAATGATAAGTCTCATAGACGAAAAAACCCTAAGTGAGATGGGACCTTTTTATATAGTGGAGGTTAAAATAGTAAGAAATAAGCTTGAATTGTAATATCAAGGCAGAGCTTTAATGGGGCAGCGACTTTGTTTATGCAGAGCTTTTTGCAATGCGGAAGGAGGGGTGTTAAGTAATGAGGAAAATAAGTAAAAGGTGGAAGCGAACGACTTAAATGATGCAACAATTTGGAATTTCTTTGGGAGAGGAACCATGAGGCGGTAGGGTAGGACCTTAGTGTGGTGAGTTGTGAGGTGCAGGAAAAGCAAGTAGGATGAGAAGTCCCCGCACCTTTGCCCTCTGCATTTTCCCACGCAATGAAAAGTGGGGTGGTGGGTGAGGGAATTATATAGTGTGAGGGACATACAAAAGGCAAAACACAGAGCAGGGCACATTTGAAAGCTTTGAGGAGATAGCCTTGCTCTCTGTCCTCCTCATCCATGTTACCAACATGTGATGCGGAGGGGAAAGGAGGAAGACATAGAGATATATGCGAAGAGCTCAGAAAGGTAAGTGGTTAACCATGTAGGCAACCAGGGCACCAAGAACCAATCATGAGATGCCATGTGTCCAATGCATGAATCAAAAGACATAAAGACCCCTATGGAAAAATAAAAGGAAATATAAAGGGAAAGGCATGACAAAGGATTTAGAGAGAATGTGACCTCAACATAGGGCACAGGGGAATGGTAAGACTACACATGTCACTTAGCTATCGACTACACAACATTGGTGGGAGTTGGGATTCGAGGAAAATGATCAAGGATATGGATGCACAATCCATTGGCTTACATGGATAATGAGTCACTCCCATAATTAACAAATAATCATGATCATTGGTTTCTTAACAAATGCAAAACTGTTGAATTGCCAGAGGTTGTCTCTATTTGATTTTTAGTGAACATTATAAATCCCCCTAAACAACGAATGAGAAAGGGGGTTATGGAGATTCAAGAGTGTTCTGTGTACTTTGATTGGATATTGAAGATTGTTGATCTCTTTGTAACCAAAGAGAGACTTAGACCTCTTTTTCACTGAATTCTATCTCCCTTGATGTATGCACGATTGATAACTGGCCTTTGAATTTCAATAAAGAATTGATTTCTTCTTCTCATTGTTTGTGTAATTGCTTTTGCTCTGTTTTTCAATAAATAATTGATTTCTTCTTCTCACTGTTTGTGTAATTGGTCGTGACTATGATTTGCAAGCTTTGGCTCTACATCATGATTCCTTTCCTCATTTCCTATTCTTGTAGCTATTGATTCGATCTTTGTGAAAGAGTTATTTATGCAAATATTGTTTTATAAACCTTAATTCTAACTATTATAAATTTTTAAATTTTCTTTTGTCCATTAAAACTATGACTAGTATTTTGTAGGGTTTTGTGAGGTGAAAGATATAATTTTGTAGATCAATTTTTAGTTTTTCCTTGAAGACATGAAGAGTGGAAAAATCTAACTTAAAACTTTTTAGCTATCAATTCCAAGCAAAAAATGTCATAGCACGACACTAACTTGAGCAAAAAAATATTGAGAATCCACAATTTAACAATCTAACTTAAAACTTTCTAGCTACCAATTCCAAGCTAAAAATGTCATAGCACGACACTAACTTGAGCAAAAAAATATTGAGAGTCCACAATTTAACATTGCCATCATGGCAAGTACAAACATCACATACATTAACAAGGTAATACAAATAAAATATATGTAGATATTGCGATCAAACCAGTGGTTGGAGGAATGTCCTTTGTCATTATCACATGGTCCTACCCATCCCTTGATCTAAGGCTTGGGCTTTGGAGCTATGTTGCTAGTGCGTGGAGCTAAGCGGGAATGTCATGAGCGTCATTTTCCAAAAATCTTAGGAG
>JZKD02S2235390.1:12838-25808 GCA_000966675.3 Picea glauca
AAAAAAAAAAAATTGAAAAAAATGAAAAAAGATGAAAAATAAGCATTTAAAAAAAAAATGTGTAAACATTGTGGATTGAAAAATTTAAAATATCGAAAAACCACCTAAAAAGGGAGAGGGGTGCTACTGGTAGAACCATTTTTAGAAACGAGGTAACAAATCGGACCCCCCCAAAAAGCAAGCTCTTTGTAGAGTTCTCGTTAAGTTGGTAACTATGTTAGAAGAGAAATCAATTGACAGGAAGTACAAGCTTTTTGCCATGAGAAAAAACACTAAAAAATGGATTTTGGAGAGGAGCGCTCCCCTACACACTGTCAAGGAGTGCTAGTACTCCCCGAGACTCTTTGAGGGAGTGTTATAGCTCTTTGTGTGCCCTCTTGGGAGAGCGCTACCTTTTCTGGGTGAATTTTTGGTTTGTTGAGCTAAAACAGGGAAGAATCCCTCAATTTTTGAAGGTCGTTGGATTCGAATAGAAGGTCAAGGTATGATCTTAGGGAAGATACTCAACTGAAGGAGAATAATCCTCAACTTATCCCAAATATCTCTCAAGTGGTTGGGCCTCTCCAGGGCTATATAAGGAGGCCTCCTCATGGTGAAAAGAAGGATGATAGAGATTGGAGATACCAAACTTATGATCTCATGAGTGGTATTAACAGTACATGTATAGATTGGAGAAGACACTATTGTGAAGCATCTAACTCATGATCTCATGAGAGGGATACCATTGAAGCAATCAATGTAGATTACTTGAACAAAGGGGTTGGACAAGGATAACTAGAAGAAGTTGCTGCACCTTCAACAAAGGATTGTAAGTACTTTTGCTTGTTCGCATTAATAATATCAATGATTGGCCTGTTTCTCTCAAATTTGTGTTCATTCCACATGAATTTGTCTGCAGTAAATGGATCTATATTTGAGCTAATCTCAGTATAGTAGAAAGTCCATTGTATCTTTGTTTGTTCTACGGGACCTATCAGGGAGCTCGAGATCGAAACTCAGCCTGGACTTTGCAAGGACAAACGTCGTTAATAAGGTACATATATTTCTTCTTCTCCTTTGTATGTTAGCTTGTTTAGATCTAAAACGATTTCAGTGTCCATGTTAAGAACTTTTTTTTCTTGGCCTTAGGAGTCTAGAGACCAAGATAGAATCCACTTGTCCGCAGGGGGATTTCTCTACAATAGAAATTGACAACTGCACTGGGGAGAAGCTCTTATTTGTGTTTCCTTTCCCAAATATTGTCTTGATCCTTTTCCCTTTTCTTGAACTTCTCCACAATGTATTTTATTCTTAGAGTTGTTTTATTTCCTCTTTATTTCATCATGATCACCTTGATTGACTGAATTTTCTTGAAATTTTGAATTTTTGAGCATTTTTCTGAGTTTTGAGAGTAATGCACTCCCTTGCCATTGTTTTCAGAGAGCTAATGCTCTATGTTTGCCTTACATAGAGTGCTATAATGCTCTGGTGCCCTTTACACCAGAGTGCTACCCCATTTTCAGTGAAAATCCCTCTAGTTTTTCAGTTTCTGGGTTCAGTTTTTGCTTTTTGCATTTGCTCAGGGTCTCATACTCTCAGTCCATCTTGGTATTGGTTTTCAACACCCAGTTTTCTAAGGATTGATCCTCTTTTGTTTGGAAATTTGACATTTTCTTTCCTTTCCTTGAAGTCACTCTTTGTCTTCACTGATTTAGAGTTAACTTGTTGTTTTCTTCTCGTTTATCTGACTAAGTGGAAGATTTTGTGAGGAAATCCAAAGATCTATGAACCTTTCCATTTGATCTTTGAAATCAGTTTTCCAACATTTCTCTTTTGTTTGAGGTTTTTTGGTTATTGTTTGCAAATTTGGTTATCTTTGTCCTTCTTGTTTATTCACAACGAGAGTGTATTTTTTGTTTGTGTGAGGTTTTCTTCTGATTGTTTAATCCTGAAGTCTGATTAACATTAGAAGTTTTACATATGATTATCATTCACATATAAGAAAAAGGAAATATTTTAGTGATTGGTTTGGATATTAGAAGGCATTTCTGAAATTTTTAGCATTACATTGGATTTGATTGAGAAACAATTGTATGAGGATGTTGCATCTTAGTGTTTGATAGTGAAAACAACTCTTTATCCTTCCCTTAAATAGGCATTCATTGAAGGAAATGATTGCTTATCATATTTTATGCATTTTTTGGAATTGAGTCATAATACCATCAGTTTCACTTTCGTACACCTTTGAGTAAAGAACAGTTGTAAAATTATCACTAATTAAAAATTATCTAGAACATTTTGTTTTTAGGATCTTCCACCAACATTAGACTAGGACTAGTACTTTGGATTAGGCTGTGAGTACAATTCTCTAAATTTTTTCAAAACAAACATTAGCATCTTGCAATAGGGAGAGCAAATCCAATTTTCGTATAGGCTTTCTGGGATCCCCCTCTCACACAGGGGTTACGCATGAGGTCACATTCAGGAGGATTACGGAGATTATCCCTCCGTGGTTCAACTTTTTGTAGTGGTCAGATCGTATATTGGGGGTCACTTGAGGGTATACCCACGATTATGTGTGGGAGCCTCTCGAGTTGATTTCGAACTTGTTATCCTGCCCATACGTTCTGATCGGACTGTCGACTGTACCCACCTAGGGGTTGAATGCGAGTTGGTGTCCTTAGTTGCCTTAATATTTAGGTACTTACATGAGGTGACAGTGAAGGGATGCCTTCGTTGTACCTGGAACAAACATTGGTCAAACTCACTCGGTCTCCTTGGAGGGTAAATCCACAATTACTGTGTGGAAGATTGCACCAAGGTGAAAGTTTGTTAAGAAGGTCACCATTGTAATTGTTCCACCATATCCTAGCCCCTTCTTGACTTGATCACGCGACGTTGGATTTCATCACCAACTAGTACGATCATCGAGAGAAGTTTTGTTTTCCTGGTTTTGATTCCTAGATTGTATTAGCGTATGCTGTTTCTTTTTGTTAGTTGGCCTTAGATTTTTAGCGTGTATTGTTATCCTCCAAAATTAATCCTGTAGATGATCAATGTCCTCATCGATCACGTAGGATATAAGGGTTTCCTCTGAAAGGATACCAACCCTTACCTCCTAACCCTCTAGAAGAAAACTACCATGGAGAGGTAGTAAATCAATCTGACACTAGGAGTGTTGTTACTCTTCCATTAGATAATCCAGAAGGTACTTTGGTTACAGTTGAGAATCCCACTTCTCGCACTACATCTGTGTCGGTAATCCCTCTCAAACCATTTTTTCTTCGTTTAGATTCCCTTGGTAACGTCATAGATGAAGAGGTACCACAATTACTCGAGAGAGATTTTACTGAAACATATATGGGATCCACAGAACCAATCTTTGGTGATGAGTATAGGACTCCTTTTTGTCCTACTACTGTAATAGATAAAAAACCCACACCTTCTCATTTCGTATGGATAACTTCATCAGGACGTGATCTCTATGAGAATTTTGAATCCATTTGACAACCTTTTTCTCCTCATGATCCTCCTGTTGAAACGGTACCATCTGGTCAAACCATGAATCACCCCGTCGATCAGGTCATTAACCCTACTGTTACATCAACACAAGTCCATACTAATGTTGGACTCATCACCTCTACTCAAGGCACTTTGATCCCTACCCCCACTATTACAAACTTTCATTCTATAGCCCCACCTGTTCCACACGATCTTGCTGGGACATATTTACACCAGAGAATGCAGACCCTTGCCAACCAAATACAATCTACTGGAGGGAAACCACCATCTAGTGAACCTATCCCTCCTGGAGGACCACCATTCCATGGTAGGCCTACCCCTCCCCAGGGACAACCCCCTTTTTATGTTCCTCTTGGAGGGAAACCTCCCTTTTTCAGCCATACCCTGGTCATTAATCCACCACTGGTAGGAGGGCAACCTTCATTTGCTGGAAACCCTTCACAATCCTGGGGAGTATCTCCACGAGGAACCTTTACCCAACCCCACATTGGGGTGCACTCATATCATAACCCACAAGGAGGAGTATCAAATCCTATTCCTTTCAGACCATCTTATGGACAAGCTTATCTAGGCTTCATGAACATCACCTAGAGTCCTCAAGGACAAAAACTTTATCCTCCCCAAGGGTCTAATATTTATCCTCCCCCTAATGTGTATCTGCCTCTCGGATTTACTCCTTACCCTCCTCAAGGGAAACATATTTATCCTCCTTATGGGAAAGCAAATTACCCGGATTTTAATGCTCAGAACCCACCAGGTTATGCCAATGTTTTTTAGCCATCATCGAATCCTGCTTATCCTAGTCAGCAACAACCATATGTAGGAGGACCTACTGGTTACAATTATCCACCTAACCCATCTTATGGTCCTACTAGTGTTCCTACGCCACACCAGTATCATCTGCAAATTAACTGACAATTACCTTTCCTTGCAACTTTGGATCTCCCAGACTTGTCTCGATTAACTAATGATCATATTTTTCATTCCCCGGTTTGGCCAGTTATTCCATCGAAACTTCCTTCTGATATTCCAAAATTTGACGGAAAATCTGGAGAAGATCCAAATAACCATGTGATGACTTTCCATTTGTGGTGTTCATCAAACTCACTCATGGATTATTCTATACATTTTCTTCTTTTCCAACGAACACTTACTGGCTCTACAACAAAGTGGTATATTGAACTACCAAATGCTTCTTTTCATGATTTCAATTCCCTTGCCATGTCTTTCCTCATGCACTTTCAACTACCTATTCACTATGATATGGGTACTAAACTCGTGACCTCCCTTCATCAAACTAACTCCGTGCATATCTATGACCATATTCATGAGTGGAGATGACGACGAAGGTTGATCAAAGTAACCATTCCTGACATATTAATGGTGGAGTGGTTTACTAAATCATTTTTACCCCCGATCGCTTGTGATATTGCTATGGGTGGTGCGATCACGGAGGAAGAATCCATTACTCAGGCTCAGTACTTAGATTTGGTTTATTCACAATCTGGTACTTTGTATGAGTTTCTTCTGAATGCTCCTCGAGCCAATACCGATCCACCAAAGTCGTCATCTCATGCAGACAATGTTACTGGTTCCGTCAAAAATCAATCTATTTCCCAGTCGACCACACTCTCCTCTACCTCCCCCCAAACTCAAATCTCTAAGGTGAATGCGGTTCAATCTGCCCCTTCACAACAATCCGGAGGTAAGAAGAAGGAAAAAAATAAATCAAAAAATACTAATAATAATGAACAAGCTCAAACACCTGCTACCGAAAAGCAACCACAACGGAAACTGAAATTATTGTGTATCATTTGTGGTGACGATCACTACACTCGAGACTTTCCACATCGCGATGAAGTGTCCAAACTTTTTCAAGGAAATTCACAACCCACTGTGCTTACTCAGCCTTTTCCATAGCAACAATATATGGTTGCTCAAACCCCTTCTCCTGGGGGCAGTTCTAGCCATCGTCATGATGAGGCCTCGACAAGTGCACATATTTATATGTTTAATGGGATTAATTTGACCACTCTCTCTAAAACATACGACACACCAGTTACACCTGACAAAGGAAAAATCACTAACGGTACCGATACTTTACCGAATCCATCACCATCCTTCGTTAGTCCTCCATCGGTTAATCCTCCGTCTAGACCACTTTAGATTGAGAAACCTGAGTTCAAATCTATCTTGTGCCCTCCTAAGAACACTATCCATAAATCTACCTTTAATCCTAGTTCATGTGTCGCCCAGAACTACAACATTGTTGAAGATTTGGCTTAAGCACCATGTGATATGTCTGCGTTAAAAGTTCTACAACACTGCCCTAGTCAACGTAGAACGCTCTTGGCTGCTATTGGCATTGTTGATCCTGAGTCTTCCAACCATATCATGTTTAACCTGGATAATTATAAGTCTCGACTCTCTCACCAACTAGATTTTCAAATCGATGTGGGTGTTCACAATAAAAAAATCCACCGTACTATCTTGGATGAGGGAGCCTCTACTTGTGTCATGTCATTAGCCTATTGGAAAATTTTAAAATCACCCACACTTAACAAATCCCCAACAATGTTACGTGCATTCGATGGGCGAGGTTTTCATCCCCGTGGGATTTTATAGTCCCTTACCATCCAGTTGGGTGGCAAAACTGTCACTATTGATGTCGAGGTGGTCGATGCTCCCCTCGATTACAACTTATTACTTGGAAGAAGTTGGTTTTATGCTATGACTGTCGTTGCCTCATCAGTGTTTCAATGTGTAAAATTCCCTCACCAGGGAAAAATTTTCAATGTCGATCAGTTAGATTTCTGTACATCTGACTTTCGCACTCCTGCTACCAACAATATTCCATTCTTGGGAGATCACATGATCACGTATGAAAGCGTTGGTGTTGTCTTGTTGAAATATTATAGCTTTATGGGTACCTTCCCTACACCACTTCCACCAACTACACATCATAGTTCCACTGTTGATTTGATTTCGACCATGACTTATCAATCTTTGGAATCATATGACCCTTGGATTGTACCTAGTCCCTTGGAATTCGATGCACTAGGTGACACCATGCCACTTAGTCCAGTCAAAACCTCATACGTTTCTATTCAATCCACCTCTCCCTCCTCGGATAACCATCATCAATCCTCTTTTCTTCCACCTCTCAAAGAAATTCAGGAAGATATACACTCTATATTCCCTCCTAATGTTGATTTTCCATTGTCTCCCATGACTTCAACTTCCAACGATTTGGATCTGGTAGTTGACATGGTGATCTGTTTGGTGGGGCTATTGGAGCCTGATCTCCTTACCCCTGACGAGACCCTCGACGTGTGTTCCTTCCAGCATAATTTTCTTCCATCCAGTGAAGATCTCTTGGAAGCCATGATCGAGTTTTGTCCCTTGACATAGTTTCCTTCCAAAGCATTATTCTCTTGGAAGCCATGATCAAGGAGAGGTAACGAGCATGGTTTTCTCTTCTCTGTAGCAAGCTCGTTAAAAAATGAAATAGAGGTAATGAGGATAGTCTTCGTGTCTCTGTAGGAACCTCATTAAAAAATGAAACAAAAGTTTTGAGCATAGTTTCCCTCTCTGTAGCAAGCTCGTTAAAAAATGAAACAACAATCTGGGGATTGTACCCGGAGCCCCGAGCATAGTTCCTTTTCTGTGTCAAGCTCATTAAAAAATGAAACAGTTACCTCTCTTGAACCTTCTTTTCATCCACCCTTATCCTTTCTCTCCATCCAAAAGAGAATTTGGTGACAACCTCAAAGTGAGTGAATGAATTGAAGCTTGGAGGGCATGTCTCCAGCCTTTGATGATCATTTTGGAATTAATCCACTAGCTTTCAAGCTAGGGGCATTCTGAGCTTAGTCTTTGTTTTTTCTCGTGCTCGAAAAAACATGAGAATGTAACCGAGTATAATTTTATCACTTTTTCAGACTCGCATGGATATATGAAAAAGGAATCCCTTGGAGTCATCTTTGAGCTCTTTTCAGACTCTCTAAACATGAAAAGATTGTCTAGTGATCTTTCTTCCTTTCCCACTCGTTAAAAGGTTTGAAAGGGTGTCTTTCGAGTGATAATTTATCTCTTTTTTATCCTTGCAAGACTAACATTATGAAAAAGGACAACACTAGAGTTTTCTTTAAGTTATTTTCAAACTCTCTAAAAATGAAACACCACCGAGTTTTCCTTCTCTAGACTCATTAAACAATCATACATTGGAGGGCCCATATGGGACCAAACCCTTACTTCTTCTAGTTTGTTAAATAAAGGAAGAGGGACTTACCGAAGGTGAGTCATATCGAGCATGTGTTATCCTCCTTGATCTTGTTAAACTAAAAAAAAGAGGTACTCGTCTATCTGGATGGGGGTAAAATTGAAGGAAACAAGCCACGCAGTTTTTGAGAACACTACCAGTAACTCTTACAATCGCCCTTGAACATGACACTTTGTCTTTGCACGCATTTTAATCCACTAAACCTCAGCACTGAGATAATCTTCTGAGTTTATTTTCCTCTTTTGGGTCACCCGACGAAACTCACAGCATCCATTGCAATATTGAGTTTTGGTCCATGTCATGTTTCTACTGTCGTGCCTCAGTATTCAAGGGAATTATCTACCTCAAGACTCGGCCATCACAAATATCTTGTTTCAATACCCATGTCAGTCCATGTTCATTGGATCTACCAATTACATCTCTGTGTCATTTTTGTGTCGTTGATGGGGGATACATCAAGGCCCTCCTTCGACGAGTCTATTCCTATCGACTTCAGCACATTATCCAGTAACTAGACCTAGAAACCAGTTATTACCTTGGGACCTGCATGCCTCAATGGCAGGCCTCCTCATGTTCGACAGTGGGTTTACATCATTGACCCTTGATTGGGTGATTCCACAGATGTTTGACTTCATCTCATTCATTCACATTCGTTGGAATGTACTAGAGTACCTTGGGAAGCATTGACATCAATGGTGATTTCCCTCGCGCTTGTTAATGGTTTACATCATTGACTGGTAATAAAGTGGTTTCTACCATGTTCGACATCAGGACATCTATTCACATGGTTAGATTCGTACTACATCGGGATTGGTAAGAAGACCCTGGGTTGAGTAATCACTTTGATATATACTTTGCCCAGGTTGCAAAGGATTTCTTTTGAACTATGACACATATATTGTTACATAGATCCACTTTGTATTGGTCATGGCTATGTCTTGTCATCTCGTAGATCCACTGTGTATTCTTCGTGGCTACGATTAGTTCAGGTCATAGGAGTATAGATCCACATCGTATATTCATTGGCTATACCTTTTATCAATATAATTATGGATCCGTGGTGTATTTTATGGCATCCATACCTAAAAAGTCTTTATCACTCAAGCATAGGTATGTTTGCCTTGGGTTTGAAACATGTCATAATATTTTTTTTATGGTTGTGTGCAGATTTTTCCAGTCTCTCTGTGTCCACACCCTTTCTTGAAAACTTATACAAAGTACTTCAGTCATCATCATATTCTAACTTTATACTTTGGGGAGCAATCTGTTACACCTCAAAATTATACACTTCAATAGTGTCGCAAGTTTCGTCATTACAAGTGTTGTAAGTGTCGCATCTTGTCCACAAGTGTCGCATCTTGTCCACAAGTGTCGCATCTTGACCATAAGTGTTGCAAGTGTCACAAACATCATACTACCATATTGCCTATGTCGTACCTCTAACGACATCATAAAGACACTTAAGACACCTCAAAAACTAGTTTTGAAGAAGAGAAATCAGTTGACAGGAAGTACAAGCTTTTTTCCATGAGAAAACCCACTAAAAAATGGATTTTGTAGAGGAGCGCTCCCCTACACACTGTCAGGGAGTTATAGCGCTCCCTGGGACTCTTTGAGTGAGAGATATAGCACTTTTTGTTCCCTCTTGGGGGAGTGCTACCTTTTTTAGGTGAATTTTTGGGTTGTTGAGCTAAAACAGGGAAGAATCCCTCAATTTTTGAAGGTCGTTGGATTCGAATAGAAGGTTAAGGCATGATCTTAGGGAAGATCCTCAAATGAAGGAGAAGAATCCTCAACTTATCCCAAAGATATCTAAAGTGGTTGGGCCTCTCTAAGGCTATATAAGGAGGCCTCCTCATGGTGAAAAGAATGATGATAGAGATTGGAGATACCAAACTTATGATCTCGTGAGTGGTATTAATAGTACATGTACAGATTGGAGAAGACACTATTGTGAAGCATATAACTCATGATCTCATGAGAGGGATACCATTGAATCAATCAGTGTATATTACTTGATAAAAGGGGTTGGACAAGGAGAACTGGAAGAAGTTGTTGCACATTCAACAAAGGATTGTAAGTACTTTTACTTGTTCTCATTAATAATATCAATGCTTGGCCTGTTTCTTTCAAATTTGTGTTCATTCCACATGAATTTGTCTGCAGTAAATGGATCTATATTTGAGATAATATTAGTAGAGTAGGAATTCCATTGTATCTTTGTTTGTTCTACAAGACCTCTCAGGGATCTTGAGATCGAAACTCAGCCTAGACTTTGCAAGGACAAACGTCGTGAATAAGGTACATATATTTCTTCTTCTCCTTCATATGTTAGCTTGTTTAGATATAAAAGGATGTCAGTATCCATGTTAAGCACTTTTTTGTCTTGGCCTTAGGAGTCTAGAGACCAAGAGAGAATCCACTTGTCCATGGGGGTATTTCTCTACAACAATGTCATTGATCTATTGAAGCATACTACTAGCACATGTGTTACTAGATGCTTAGCATTTGTTGTAGTAAATGGAGAATTGATGTTGATCTATTGGTGTACATGGCTAGTACATATTTGAGTTTCATTGATATATCTTATGATGTATTATTGGAAGCTTACTTGTTGATGGGATACATATTGGAACATGTGGTTGGTGAGTTGATGAATTTATAATGTTATAAATCAGTGATGATCTATAGTTGATGCATGATTGGTACATTTCTAGTACATTGGTAGAGGCACCTACTAGCAATTTGATTGGCAGATATTTTATGGAGGATTTGGCATACATGTATGAGGATTCATCATGTTTTGGTATTGGTGCATTGTTGATGTACTTGCTTTGTACAAATGGTGATACATGACATATGATTGATGATAGTACACTATTAGTATTACTTGATTATCACAACAATTGGTATTTGTTTGAGATACTTGGTTCATGATGGAGACATATCATGAGTGATATGCACATGGTTCGCATATTGGTGGATGCACATGATTGGCATATTGGTAGATGCACATGTTGGCATGTTAATAGATGCATATGGTTGATACATTCCATGGATGATATCTTTTGACTCATTGTATGATGTTGATGTACATGGGTGTTGTGCATGGTGGGCACATTTTGGTACATGATGTACTTGGTTGATATTTTTTTCATGATTCTCTATTTTATTTCATGATGTATGGTATGGCACAAGTTTTGATGCATGAACAGGTCCAAGGATTGTTATATGGTAGCATATTGTTCATCTTGCAGATAGTGGGAGTCATTCTTCTTTCCTTGATCCTAGGAGGAGATACTCATCAGATGCATACCTAGAAAAGAGCCCTATATTTGAAGAAAGACCACAGAGGCACAATTCCAGGGGGAGCGATGGTCACAAGGGGAGTATGAGTGATGTATCTTCAACACTACATTTGAGTGATATCTGTTGTGGGTGGGAAATCCCTCCTACGGACTAGCACTAAGGGTTTTATCATGCATGCAGAAATGACCTAAAGATTCTTACTTTTTACCATCATCCCATGCCTAAACCCCCATTACTCATATGTAAATACAAGGCTCAAGATATTAAGTTGACGTACCTTATTTTTCGTGTTTTGATGTCGACCCCTTTTCGTGCTTGGTCGTTCTTTGACTGCAACTCTCCTCCCAATGTTGACCTGCAATCACTAAAGACAAACAAAGAACTCCACATGCATTTGATCTATGACATAATAGGTTAGAGATTTAATCAATCAGAAAATCAATATTCCAATAATGACAATCTCGTATGGCGGGACGGGAAAAGCAATTCTTTTATTAATTTCAAAATGTTACCTTACGATGATAAACTTAGCTACTGCTCCTTGATCCTGGTCCTGGGCTCTACTTCCACTATCTTCCAACTACTTTTCTCTATACTTCTCTTTGCACAAGGATGGATAAAGGTTGGGACAAAGGGAATTCTTAATTGGGTATAGTTTCTTTACTATGATTCTCCTCCTTTCAAATGGGACCCCTAACCCTTCTTTTATAGGCTAGAAGGAGCTAGGTATTTGGTCGAATGACCAACCATGCATGGATGAAAGGTTTAGTTAACTTGCCCAAAGTTGTGTGTTCCACCAGAAACTTTCCTTTTTTTTTGCTTCTGAAGGTCCACGTGGGTTGTAGTGGGTCAACTAGCATGGACACTGTAGATACACGCGGGTTTTAGTGGAGCAGGATGCATGGGCCTTTAAAAATGGAGTTTTTTAGAAGAGCTCTTTAGTGGTGGCTTGGAAAAGAAGGAATATGAGATGGCCTGATGTCAGGTAAGCATGTTTGGTGCAAATTAGGGTTATAAAAGATGCCCCCTAATGTGTGAGGTCAGAAGAGAATTTGATGGCCGAAATACATTATCAATCTTTATCAACGTACCAAAACGGTGAGCCCAGGGACCAGAATTCAGGAGGTGCCATCTGCAAAATAATAAATGTCTCACCGAGGCGGGTATACCCATGCTCGAGATGAAATAAAATCATGGCTAACAATCAAATACACTGTATATCCATGTCATATAACTATATAAAGTGTAGCCATGAGCAAAACACAGTGGATCTACATCTCAAAATCAAAACATATACATGTATAGTATCCATCTTCTAGAAGCTGATAAGGCCTAATGGCTGGAGATGAGGTCTTCAAAGCTCGAGAAACAACTTCAAAATCTTAAAAACTCGGGTAGGAGTGTAATATGAGTGTACGAATTCACTACCCAGAGGTCTTCGATTGCTCGTCGGTCATGGACTAGAGAATCTTGATGATCAGGCTGAAGGCTTCATTGATTTCGAACAAAGACTTGATTGGAATTTGAGGATGGTCGGGCATGAGGGAAAGAGACAAACTACAGAGGGACCAACTCAGGCTTGCTAAAAACTTCCCTTGGACAATAGAATGACAAATGATGAGACTCAGGTAGCATGGCATTGACATAAGTTCACGAGGCAGGAGGCGACGCAAACTCTCCATATGTTTGGAAAAATAACCAAATGGAGGAGGACACAACTCTATGTAGCAAGAACAACTTCCTAAGGTCATATTAAATCCCAAATCTTGAAGAAAAAATGAAAGGATGTGCTTTGTCCAAGGGAGACTCATTGTGCGGCCAATAAAAAGAAAATACTTTTCCCTTCCTCTTTTTGGGGTATATTTGATTTTTTTGTCT
>JZKD02S2235390.1:25818-37721 GCA_000966675.3 Picea glauca
GCCCATCTGCAAATTTCCCTCAATTCCATCTACCTCATACAGAAACCCACCCATGGGGCCCCCAACCTCCACCATTTCTCCACGCAAATTTCACCCTAACCGGCCCAACCATATTGCATTGGGGCACCCGTTTCTATATTTGTACAATCATCCCAAATTATTCTTTATTCATTTGGTAACTGTACAAATCCTTTGTTTCCATCATTTACATATCTTTTTTTCGTCACCTTTGGCGACCTTCTTCCTTTTTTGGAAAACGAAACCCATGTCGCCCTTGTTTGGGGAACTACTTATCATCTACTCTTTTTGACATCGTCCATAAAATATAAGTATCCCACAGGCCACCTACCTCTGCTCTTTGAGTTTGTTCACTTTGTCCCGCCTCTTGCACAACTTATCCCTCGTCCTGTTGTCCCCCTGACACTCGACCTAGTTGAATGGTTGCAGCCACTTATACTTTGCATATATCCCCAACCAAGGGAAGTCTTGAGTCTCCACACATATTGAATTCGTCCATTTACCTCCTCAATTCCTAACCCCACCCCATAGATTTCACGAAGCCCTTTCCTTCTTGGAGTCGTGTCTCCCATTTTTTCGACATCAACACAATTTCCAGAAGGGCGACAATATCTTGACTCTCATTACCTTTCCAATGAGATCTCTCAGACGACACAGGGAGAACCATCATTGCTCCATATTTTCATTGACCCCCATAACATTCGACTTCAACACTTTCTCATGTTACGGTGGGTCTTACTTTGGGACTATTGCAGTTGTTTCTTATATTCGCCGAAGGCCTCTGAACTGGGCTGGGCTATCAATGCCCCCAGCATCCGTGATACTTCTTACAGGTGTCCTTGCCTACTATTCAGAGTATGTTCCTCATCCAAATTGTCCTCTGCATTTATCAAAACCTCCCCCGAGGGCGCTGCAGTGATCTACATCAACACACAGTTTCAGTTACTGTACAACACCCTTTTTTGAGTTACATGACATGAGCATGGGGCATGCCCGCCTCGTTTGTACACCATTTATTTTACACACCTTGCGAAAAGTCAGGTCCTATAGGTTCCCTTCTCCCTCCAACGAGTCACTCTTGATAATCTCACTATCACTCTTTCTTACAACAGTACTCTCAGTAGAAGAAACATTGATGAATTTTGGCTATACGTATGCTCCTAACCTCATCCATCAGGGGGCATCTGTTATCACTGAAATTTTGTCTGCAAATGGTTACAGGAATCCAGCATCTTCAAACAGTTATGAGTTCACCCATGGACCAAAATTACCACAAAATCATTTCCAAAAGGTCCAAAACTACACAACCAGTTATAAAATCAAGGTGTGCTATGACTACACAGGGCGCATGCACACATGCACCATCTAGAAATGCAGAAAAAGTGCACATGCGCACGATGCAGGACTCTGGTCGCTAAAAGCCATGCACACCTGAGAACGACGCATTTATGAGATTGGTCGGCCTCCCACCCACTTCTGGTTCAGCTTCCAAGTTGATTTGAAATCCAAATCTCAGCTGGATCTGACTGGGTGGCTGGTCAAAGACCTAAATGTGCCCTAAACAACCTATTTTCACACTAAATGTTGGTTGCACAATACCTCAAAGAGGTGCTATAAANCCATCCATTTCATCCACAATCAGTTTGCCCATCTGCAAATTTCCCTCAATTCCATCTACCTCATACAGAAACCCACCCATGGGGCCCCCAACCTCCACCATTTCTCCACGCAAATTTCACCCTAACCGGCCCAACCATATTGCATTGGGGCACCCGTTTCTATATTTGTACAATCATCCCAAATTATTCTTTATTCATTTGGTAACTGTACAAATCCTTTGTTTCCATCATTTACATATCTTTTTTTCGTCACCTTTGGCGACCTTCTTCCTTTTTTGGAAAACGAAACCCATGTCGCCCTTGTTTGGGGAACTACTTATCATCTACTCTTTTTGACATCGTCCATAAAATATAAGTATCCCACAGGCCACCTACCTCTGCTCTTTGAGTTTGTTCACTTTGTCCCGCCTCTTGCACAACTTATCCCACGTTCTGTTGTCCCCCTGACACTCGACCTAGTTCAATGGTTGCAGCCACTTATACTTTGCATATATCCCCAACCAAGGGAAGTCTTGATTCTCCACACATATTGACTTCATCCATGTACCTCCTCAATTCCTAACCCCACCCCATAGATTTCACGAAGCCCTTTCCTTCTTGGAGTCGTATCTCCCATTTTTTCGACATCAACACAATTTCCAGAAGGGCAACAATATCTTGACTCTCATTACCTTTCCAATGAGATCTCTCAGACGGCACAGGGAGAACCATCATTGCTCCATATTTTCATTGACCCCCATAACATTCGACTTCAACACTTTCTCATGTTATGGTGGGTCTTACTTTGGGACTATTGCAGTTGTTTCTTATATTCGCCGAAGGCCTCTGAACTGGGCTGGGCTATCAATTCCCCCAGCATCTGTGATACTTCTTACAGGTGTCCTTGCCTACTATTCAGAGTATGTTCCTCATCCGACTTGTCCTCTACATTTATCAAAACCTCCCCCGAGGGCACTGTAGTGATCTACATCAACACACAGTTTCAGTTACTATACAACACCCTTTTTTGAGTTACATGACATGAGCATGGGGCATGCCTGCCTCGTTTGTACACCATTTATTTTACACACCTTGTGAAAATTCAGGTCCTATAGGTTCCCTTCTCCCTCCAACGAGTCACTCTTGATACTCTCACTATCACTCTTTCTTACAACAGTACTCTCAGTAGAAGAAACATTGATAAATTTTGGCTATACGTGTGCTCCTAACCTCATCCATCAGGGGGCATCTGTTATCACTAAAATTTTGTCCGCAAATGGTTACAGGAATCCAGCATCTTCAAACAGTTATGAGTTCACCCATGGACCAAAATTACCACAAAATAATTTCCAAAAGGTCCAAAACTACACAACCAGTTATAAAATCAAGGTGTGCTATGACTACACAGGGCGCACGCACACATGCACCATCTAGAAATGTAGAAAAAGTGCACATGTGCACGATGCAGGACTCTGGTCGCTAAAATCCATGCACACCTGAGAACGACGCATTTATGAGATTGGTCGGCCTCCCACCCACTTCTGGTTCAGCTTCCAAGTTGATTTGACATCCAAATCTCAGCTGGATCTGACTGGGTGGCTGGTCAAAGACCTAAATGTGCCCTAAACAACCTATTTTCACACTAAATGTTGGTTGCACAATACCTCAAAGAGGTGCTATAAAACAAGGCCATGGGTGCACTACATTTTCAAGGAGTTCATTTGGAAGGTTATGTTGTTGCTATTCTCTTGGGGAATCCTCTTTTCTCATCAAGAGAATACTACCATCATTCCACTTGGGCAATCCACCTTACCTTTTGAGTGGATTAGCTTGGGATTATTTCACCATCTCTTTCAAGTTTCAAAGTTGTAAGAAGAGCTCAAATTGTGGGGGTCCAAGAGCCCTCCCTTGGAGGAAGAAGGGACCCAAAGTCCCCTTTCTTCTTATTGTTTTCTTTTTCACTAATACAATCCTTTCCATTGGTGACATGAGTCTTGTTTGTTTCTTGTTCTTATGTCCTTATGCTCAATAGTTTAGTTGTTCTTTCCTTTTCTAGTTTAATTCTTAGCNAAAAGGGGGAGATTGTTTGATCAGGTTGTCATCGATGCCAATGGTTTGATTGATTGATGTCAAGTGATTTATTGATGCCAAATAATTGATTGATGATTGACATCAAATGTAATATGTATTGTCCTTGATGAGAATTCATAGATGAAGAAGGATCAATGAGTTGTCATTGATACATGATATATAGTTGGATTGATGTAATGGTCTTATCATGGTTGATAAGGTACAAAAATGGATGAACTCCAAAGTGGTTCCCTTATGGTGAAATCCCCCACTAGAAGACGCTTTACGGTTGAGTTATCCTTGAAGTATGGATGGAGAACCCATGCTTATATGTAGAATAATGAGATGAAGATTAGTGAAGTTGTTGGTGAAACTATCCTAGATGGATAGTGCTTGTCATGCCATTTCCGATGGTATGTGGAATGTCACATAACTCCTCATGGTTTGAGGGTTATGGCCCTACGAAGATGAAGGACCCTCATATGTTGGCTTGTAGCCCCAAAAGGTCAAAGAAGTCAAGTTCTTGAAAAGAAGAAATCATTATTTAAATGATAAAGTAAAATGACAAAGTCAAGAAGGATTATTTAAATAATAAAGTGAAGTGACTAAATCAAAGAAGATTATTTAAATGATAAAGTGAGGTAACAAAGTCAAGAATGAATATTTAAATGATAAAGTAATGGAGAACTTTCTAATTATGGAAAGTGGTTAACCCTAAAATGAGGAAAATAGGTTAAGTGACCTAGAAGATGAAAAGTATAAATAAGAAGCTAGGATCTCTTGTGAAATGACTCTTTAGTGAGAATATCTTTGGAGTAATTGATGGAGAGATTCTTGTGAGAATATCTTTTGTAGAGAATCTTTGGTGTGGATCTCTTGAGCATGATTCAAGATCTATTTTGAGAAAGAGAGCATGAGTAGGATCTCATGGACGCATCAAAGTTTTGGCAATATCAGAGATCTTGATGGAAAAAGTCTCGAACCTTTAGAAACCCTACTTTCTGAGGTGTACGCGGGCTGTAATGGGCCAGAGAACGTACATATGCGGGTTGTATGAGGACAGGGAACGTATGGAGATTTGTGTTTGAGCTAATGACTGGTTGTTGAATACTGAAGCAGGTTCCAGATCTGCATTATATGGGCTCAGATCTGTCACTAAGACTCTGGTATGGTTACATTATTGTCTTGATGGATACCATTTCTTGTTGTGTTGTGAATGCTTAGGGAATTCTTGGTATGCCTGTTGTGATGTGGTTCATGTTGGTTGATGGAGTAAGCAGTACTCTTGTGATTCAACAGTGACATGATTGCTATGGTATCCTATTTTCTTGGCTTGATTGAGTTAGCATTCATATTGTTTGGTTGTGGAGCATGAGTAAGCCATTGGATGGCTTGGATGCATTGTGGTTGGCTATGGGTCAGTTTGGACAGTGATAGATAGAAGAGAATGTGTTTGCAGGTTGCAGAGGATCTGAGTATGTGAAGCAAAATAAAAACGCTAGTTGCATAGAAGTATACACATGTTGCATTATAGACTAGTCGAGTACATACACGGGTTGTAGTGATCCAGGGCGCGTACATACGCGAGTTGCACTACTAACACGTCGCATACCTGTTGACAAATTGATAACTATTGAGGATTGTTGCCTCATCTCAGTTAGTGTTGGGGGTGTAAGCTGAGTCTTGCATTATAGAGATGGTGCTCTTGTAGAGTTGTACTCTATTCAGTTGTTGTTGATAAACCCCAAGGATTGTAGTCTATAATAAAAAGAAAACAATTGTACATACATCTTGTGTTCTTTGTGTTCCTTGGGGTGATAACTTGTTGATGATATATTGTTGATATATGTTGTTGATATGTGTTCACAGCAATGAGTAATTTGTTAATGGTGATCGCTAACTAATGAGTTTTGTGAAAGAGGGAAGCTTTGGTAAAATGAGCCCCACACTCATTCACCCCCCCTCTAAGTGTGGTAGGTGTGTCCAACAGGTTTAATGCGTATAAATGGAAGATCTCCTTGAGCCTTTCGCTGATCAATGACAATCTCCAGGATTCATGCGTAATGAGTTGTTACATTAAAGCTTACTAATTGCATATTTAGAAAAAAGTGTGAAGGTGGCAGTGACAATGAATAGCGATTAAGAATTAGATATTTCTTAAAGGTGCCAACCAGCCGACGCACGAAAGAGATTGCATCATGTTTGAAATGAATATTTGGAAAGGATAACACTCTTCTCTGCAAATCTTGGTTTAATTCGTATTAATGACAAATCTTCTCCGGCCTTCCAGACATTAATGACAATCTTAATGGTTCCTGCATGATGAACTAGTAGCAGTAAAGCTTAATAATTGCATATATAGAAAGAAGTACGAAGGTAGCGGGTATGGAGAAGAGAGACCAAGCATTGTACATTTCTTCCACCTGCCAACCCGTGAAACAGATTTGAAGAAATGCCCAAGTATGGAAAGTGGGTGGGCGGGTTACAAAAAAAAGGGTCACAAGATATACCCAGGAGACGTGAGGGGTTGATGGTCAAATTGTATGTCAGCGACAGATTTTGGCCATCAATTTGTATATCGCGGAATTTCGGGTGGTGTTTGTACGTAGGGGAACAGTGGAAGCGAAATGTTGAGCAAGCAATTTGTATATTGCAGAACTTCGGATGTTATATATAAAAGCATGAGACATTCGGAAAAAAGACCAAGTAAACATAAAGAAAAAGCAAACGAGATGAAGGCGAATTTGTTTTCTAATTTGTAAATTGCGGAAGTCCAGGTGTTGTTTGCAGGCGGCGGAACAATGGAAACGCAATGTTGAACCCGCCTATCCGGAAACCCGCGATTCAAATTTTTTTTTTTCAATATGAAATGGGGAAGTGGTCAGTCAGGTTGGTGATATAAAAGTAACAATGGAAATCTGAAGACGTGAATTCTCCAAATCCCGCACCTAGACATTTTTCGAAAAATGAGTAAGTAACCAGAAAGGGAAAGTAGAGTGCAAAAAGAAAGCAGATGGCAATTTTTGGAACCGGAAATTGTTGTAAGAAAGCCCCATTGATGGTATTAACATTAACTATGAAGTGCATTAAACATGTTAATAGGTTCTTCAATCAAGGAATAGATACAACGAACGATGTTTATAGTTTCCAGGATCTGTTTGTATAAGAGAAGCGTCGAAAAGTTTCAAGAAAATCAATTTTGGGATGTTTAAGTAAAGTTTTTGTACTGTTACCTTCACTGCAAGTATAACAATGACGAATTTGAATTTTAATGTCCTCTCGTTCATACGATTGTTCCATTAGACTTCACATAGTATACATTCTTTTATTTCAAATTATTCTAGGGAATTAATTTTAATAATTTCATCGATCAAGAAAAAGTGCTAAAAAATGAGATAAAGGGGAATTTTTTTACTGATTTGTATATCGCGGAGGTCCGAGTGTTGTTTGTGGGCAGCGGAACAATGGAAACGCAATGTTGAACCCACCTATCTGGTAACCCGCGATCCAAAAAAATTGTACAATATGAAATGAGGAAGCGGTCGGTCAGGCTGGTGATGTAAAAGTAAGTGGACATCTGAAGACGTGAATCCGCCAACTTCCACGGCTAGACATTTTTCGAAAAAATGAATAAGTAACCAGAAACAGAAAGTAGAGGGAAAAAAGAAGGGGGATGGCAATTTTTGGAAGCGGCAATTGGTTTAAGAGGGCTTCATTGATGGTTTTAACAACAACTATGAAGTGCATTAAACATGTGAACAAGTTCTTCAATCAAGGAATAGATACAACAAGTCGTGCTTATAGTTTCCAGGATCTACTTGTATAAGAGAAGCCTCACAAATATACAAGAAAAATTACGGTAGTCCATGGTTTTAATAAATAATTATTAAATACTAAATATGTACTTTTATAAAGTATAGACATGAGATTTTATAGAGCATATATGGATCCCTCATTCCATACTTAGCCACTTTTTGGATCGCGGGTTCTCGAGCTAGCGAGTCAAAATTGGGCCTCTATTGTTCTATGTCCTACAAATAGCACCCAGATTTTCATGATATACAAATTGATAGGCGGACTTGTGGGCTGGTTGGTTCAACATTGCACTTCTATTGTTCTATGTCCTCCAAACCGCACTCGGAGTTCAGCGATATACAAATTGACAGAGGGACTCCGGGGCTGGCAGGCTCAAGATTGCAATTGTTTATGGATGGTGATTCCTATCAACTATCCAACATTATCTAAAAACATTATTTCCAAATACTAAATTGTTAAAATTAAATATTGATATTGTACAATTTAATTACATAAAATTATTAAAGGATGTTAAACCTCTTATTTTATTTTTAAAAAATGAACTAAATTAAACAAAGCTTTTTTAAATTCTATCACCGCAAGTATAACAACGACGAATTTTAATTTTAAGGGCCTCTTGTTGATATGATAGCTCCATTGGACTTCGCACAGTATATATTCATTTATTTCAAAATATTCCAGGAAATTAATTTTACCAATTTCATCGATCAAGGAATAGTGCTAAAACAAGCCACATACCACATTTACATCACAGAGGTTATATTAAAGGGAAAAACATGTCCTCTATAGTTTTGTGTCCTACAAACATCACCCAGAGTTACGTGATATACAAATTGACAAGCAAACTTGCGGGTTGGTTGGCTCAAAATTGCACTGCTATTGTTCTGTGTCCTCCAGACAACGCTTGGAGTTCCGCGATATACAAATTCACAGATGGACTCCACGACTGGCAGGCTCAATATTGCAATTATTTACGGATGGTGATCCCTATCAACTATCTACCATTATCTAAAAACATTATTTCCAAATATTAAAATATTAATATTAAAATATTAATATTAAATATTGATATTGTTCTTTATCTATATCTTCACACCATGAGCCCGACCGACTACGGTCCCTTTCAATACTTAGTCAATTATCTGATCACCAGGTCCCGGGTTTGCAGTATCCAACACTTATGTCCCCTATTCCATCATATACATCTTGCACCCAAAGAACTCCTATTGTAGTGTCCCCAAGGCCGAGCCCCGTTGTAAACCATGTTTTGAAAGGAATTGTAATTATGTTTTATAGGTTGTTGAGCCAAGTTTGTATAAGCTGGAGGCTTATGTGTTGTTAGTCCAGGTAGCCTGAGTGTTGAAGGCCAAGAGCCTGATGTTGTACTTGTATGTATGAAGAACATTTAATAAAATATAAACACCGCCAGGTGCAGACCGACCACGATGAATGAGTGAAGGGGGACTGAGCATCCACAGAGTGGGCAAGGAATTAGGGGCTGGAAGGTGGAAAAGGGGCTAATTATTGAACCTAGGAGCTAAGCCTAGGGGGCTTAAGCATGAGGATAATATTTTATTATTATTCCGAAAGATATGTGCATCATATGTTTTTATCCTAAGTCCTTTTGGAAGGACGCGTGATTTCCCAAGTGGTGGGAGGAACGCGTGCTGGTGGAATAAATGCAGTTCCATGGGTGACAAGCATCAACCCTGGTGCATGCGAATAAAATGGCCAGGGTGAGCCGTGAGAAGGTTCTGATTCCATTCCACAGGATTTTCTGAACGGGTAGGGAGCCTGAGCAGTATGACTAACCTGACTCGTGTAGAGAACCTCGGTGAGACCCTGTGACTCGAATGTCTGTGTCTGATTCTGAGGAATCTCTTGTGTGTAACCCCAGCCTACGAGAAGCCTGTGTTGAATTCGAGGAAGAGTCTTTACTTGTACGGGAAAACTGAGTGAGCTTATGCGAGCATTCCCTATTCCGAAGTCGTGACTATGAAGCCATCCTGTGATTGTCGAACCAGTTTTTGGAAAGCCTGTGTCTGTTTTTTCGTGGGATTGTTGAGACTACGCAATACTAGACTGCGTGAGGCTTGTTGGCCTGTGAGCGACTCCCTCCAGGTGAGAGAGTGTGTAAGGGAAGGAGAGAACTCCTGGAAGGAACCCTGTAGCTGCCATAGAGCCCAGAGACTTTTGGTTTGGTCTGTTCCTACAACCCAAGGTAAGGGAGATTAGCAGCTGAAGGACTGTCCAGGTGACAGAGAAGGTGCATTCTCCTGGGGTGGAACAGGCATGTGGGGAATGAGGGTATGTGGGCAGTGAGCGTGGGAGATTCCTGGGAGAGCATTCCGTCCTTGTGGTTGTGTGTGATGTTTTCCCTGTAACCTCAACCTGAGCCTAGATTCCTTGCCTTGGGGTGGAGCTTAGTCCCAACTCGAGGGTGACCCATTGTTGTGATGATGAGCAGTGTGGTCTAAGGCTGGGAGGTTCGTGGAAGGCCTGCATTTGGTTGGTGGATTTCACCACTGTCACAAGATAAGTATCTAATTATGTTCTTATCACATTTCCACATGACTATGCTGTATATATTATCATGATTCCGCTGTGTATATAAATTATTATGGAATGCTATGGATTGTTAATTATAGCAGTAAATAACATGTTTTACTCTGAGACTTAAACGTGTTTAATTGTTAAATGCATGTGGAGTATATACTGGATTGTATGTGTTATGTAAATCCAATGCAAGTGTGTACAGATTGTTACATAATGCACTAAAAGCCTTGGTAAGCAAAAAGGTACACTACACCTATTATCTGCAATCTATGCTTTTACTAGTGAGAACTCACCAGGGGTTCGAAAAGATTGGCATTAATAAACAAACAATAGATGTTCTTCTGTGAGATACTTAGCCCCTTTTCCCAAGGAAAAGTGATAAAATGAGACACATACTATATTTGTGTCACAGAGCTTATATTAAAGGGAAAAGCATGTCCTCTATAGTCTTTAAGACCATAGAAAAAAAATTGTGAAGATCCTGAATGTATTATTAATTTTGCAGAATGGAGCATACAACCAAGAACCAAGTAAACTCCAAACAGGCCCCAAGCAAGATCCCACAAGGCTCCATAGAGAGAATGCAGATACCATACAATAAATGTATAGTTGGAGATAATTATTTATTTTATTTAGGGATCGAAAAGGAAATTGCAGAAATCATGTCATGGCTAAATAGTTGAAAAATAATTGTCCAACTTGGGCACTCAAAAACCGTGCAGGCTCCTCCATCAAAGCCACAGCCAGCCACCATGTTTTTTTTTTTTTTTTAATTTTCACATTGAAACAAATATGCAAAATCCTCACTGGGAGAAGCAAGAAAACATCAAAATAACAACATCGATTGCATTTTTAATTAGATTCTCAAGTACTTGATTCCAACGAACATCCGTCTAGGTGTCAAATAAATATTGTAGTGACACATTGCAAAATTCTTAGTGGGAGATGCAACAAAACATCAAAATAACAACATTGATTGCATTTGTAATTAGATTCTCAAGTACTCGAGTCCGACGAACATTCATCTGGGTGTTGAAACAATATTACAGAGACACATGAGATATTTTCGTTTCCTGCCAAAGCTTGATATGCTTTTTTTTTCTTTTTCTTTTTTTTCTTCAGCCGATATGAAATATTGCATTGTCCTCATTTAAGGTAAATTTGTTGTGTATCCGAAAGTCGCGTAGTATGTAGACACTGCTTTCATTTTTCTGTAGGTATGCCTCATACGACAATTCTTATAACTCAGGTAGCACATCTTGTAACAGAGGCTTCCTAATTGTACAATGCACAGTTGTGTTTCCCATGGTTCGGATGGAAGCATTGATGCAATGTCCATATATGCATGGAAACTTTTTACTGCATCGCAGACAATCAATCGTATCATCACTTATCAAAGCAAAAGCATAAGAAGGAGAGTTGCATTTCACACATACAGGCTCAAAGGGGGTCGAGTACGCATTCGTTGCAACCGAAATACCTTCAACCTAGAAAAGTGAGCATAGGATTTAATACACTGAACAATATAATATACAATTGCACCCCCATCCCAAAAATAAAAAATAAAAAAATAAAAAACCGCAGAAATTTGGTGAAGGCTATTTGTATGAGAAAAACGAGGATGAATCTGTAGATGTATATGCACAACAATTGTAGAGCTAGTTAGTTTCTTAAGATTCTGCACTATGTCTACTCGCAACTCTGTTACAAATGTTGCTTGGGTTGTGCGGAAGATCCTTTCTCTAACATCCCTTTTCTTTGTTATATTTTTGAAGAGCATAAGTGGAAATTGCCCTTTATGCAATTGTTGTTCCATTGACGAAAACAAATTTGAATAGGTATCGA
>JZKD02S2235445.1:28125-61383 GCA_000966675.3 Picea glauca
GAATAAATCAAAGGATAGATTTCAAGGAAACAATTGTACTAAGGAAGAACTAGGGTTTTGTAGGTTTACGAAGTAGTACATATGTTGCAAGAAGGAACATGTGTGTACATACATGGGCCTCTTTGGAGATAATCATGCATACACGAGCTACGTAAGCATAGGCACATACATATGTTGTCTTCCTTAAGGGAGGGCATGCACATACGTGAGGGATCAGTTGTGACAAGAGCATACAAGTTTATCTAGATCAGAACATCGGTAGTTTCTAATAGAAGGTTGTTTTCCAGAGTAGTTTGTTAGGGCTTAGGGATGGTAGCAACACCATTGAGAGTTGAAGACAGATTGGATGGAGCATCCAACTTCCTATATTGGAAAGCAAGAGTAACTTTGGCGTTAAAGGAGTATGACCTTTGGGAGTTAGTGGATAAAGTAGTTGTTCCACAAACATATATGACAAGCTTGGAAGTCCGTAAGAATAAGGAGATCAAAGTAGAGAGGGTCCTCTTGGATTTGGTGAAGTATAATCTAATTCCTCACCTATCCGAGAAGAATATGACCAAACAAATGTTTGATTCCTTGGTAGGTTTATTCCAGAGAACTAACAAGAATAGGAAGATGGTATTAAGGAATAGACTCGGATCGATGCATATGTCTAGATATGATAATGTTACCAACTATTTAATGAGGATCACATAGGTCAGGGATGATTTCAAGGATGGAAATTTATTTTAAAATGTAGAAACCTTGGCGAATCTTACTAATCCTTCATATGAAAACTATAAATGTTTGGTGATATTTTTGTAAAAATATTCAAATTTCCAAGGATTTTATATAATTTGTATAAAATTTTGACGTTTTTTAAAGTAAAATGATTTTATCCTATAGAATTTGGGTGAATCAGTTTTAGAACAACGAATCATTTTTTGGGAAAACCATGGAAAATTAGCCCATGAGAGAAATTTAGCCCCTAAAATCATCCCTGATGTCATAGGTGCTTGATCATCTTGTAGCCATAGGGGAGAAAAAATAAGATGTAGATCTCGTGCATGTGGCATTAAATGGTATTCCAAAGTCTTGGGAACCATTTTTCAAGGGAGTCTGCGCTTGTGAGAAACTACCAGATTGGCAAAGATTTTGTGATGATTACATCCAGGAAGAGACTCAAGAGGAGTCTAAGAGAAACAAGCAAGACAATAGTGAGGAGAACTTGGCTCTTGTCAGTAAGACAAGGAAGGGAAAAGGAAAGAGTTATAGCAAGAAGGATAATATTGATGGAGGATAATCACACCCAGGGAAGAAGAAGGACTTGAGTAAAATCAACTGCTTCTCATGTCATAAGAATGGACATTATGAATCTTAGTTTCCAAAGAAGAAGAAGGGTAAAGGAAATATGCAAACAACAACATAAACAAAGATGCAACTTGATGATTTTGCAATTAAGTTTGAGAAAAAATAGTCATTGGTTTCTTGCTTTTCTACCAACACAACTACTAGGAGTACATGGTTCTTGGAAAATGGTGCATATCGTCATATTATAGAAGAAAGAGAGATATTTAGTAGTCTAAAGGAGAGGGACTCATATGTTCATGTGAAACTTGGAGATGATCCCAAATATGCAGTAAAGGGAGAGGGAGAAATCACATTCCATCTTAATTCAAGAGGTTTGTTAGATTCCCATGATGTGCTTTATGTACCATGTTTGAAGAATAGTTCTCTCTTAGTCTCATCTATGGAGGACATGGCTTTTGCCGTTACATTTTGGATATGGAAAGTACTCATCCATCCATAGAAAGATAACCTAGACAATGTAGTGATTGTTGGGGTTAGAGAGGGAACTTTATACAAGTTGCAAGGAAATCATGTTCAGGATTTGGTACACAAAAGTGACAACCTATGTGAGTTGTGGCACAAGAGGTTTGGACACATAAACTATATGGATTTACCAATTCTGAGGGGGATTGTTATAGGTCTTCCATAGTTCAATATTGAGCAACAAAGAGCAGGGATGATTTTAGGGGATAAATTTCGCTCATGGGATGGTTTTCCATGGTTTTTCCTAGAAAAAGATTCGTTGTTCTAAAAATGATTCGCCCAAATTCTATAGGATAAAATTATTTTACCTTAAAAATTGCCAAAATTTAATACAAACTATATAGAATCCTTATAAATTTGAATATTTTTACAAAAATATCACCGAACATTTATAGTTGGCATATGAAGGATTACTAAGATTCGCCAAGGTTTCTACATTTTAAAATAAATTTCCATCCTTAAAATCATCCCTGACAAAGAGTGTGCAAAGGGTCTGCACTTGGAAATAATTCCAACGCTTCTTTTCCTAGCAGTGAGCATAGGTCCAAGGGGATCTTATTTCTTATCCATTCAGATGTGAGTGGGTCGATGTCATTAGCATCATTATAATGATCATCATACTATGTGATATTTATTAATGAATTTTCCAGGAAAACCAGGATCTTCTTTATGAATACCAAGGATGAGGTCTTTAGTCGGTTTCAAAAGTTTAAATCTTAGGTAGAGAATGATTCAGGTAAGAAGATCAAGGTCCTGAGGTTGGATAATGGGGGAGAGTACACCTCCAATGACTTCAAGGATTTCTCCAAGGAGGCAGGGATCAAGAGGGATTTGAAAATCTCATACAACCCTCAACAGAATGGGGTTGTAGAGAGAAATAATATATCCATCATTAATTCTTCCAGGGCTATGATACATGACTAGGAGTTTCCTATGTTTCTATCAGAAGAGTCATATAACATGACAATATATGTGAAAAACATGAGTCCTCATAGGATATTGGGGGAGAAGAATCTGGAGGAGGAATTCTTAGGATTTAAGCCAAAGATTGGTCATTTGAGGATCTTTGGTTGTCCATTCTACATCCATGTGCTCGTTGAGAAGAGAACAAAGTTGGATCCTTCAAGACAAAATGATATATTTGTGGGGTACAACAAGACCTCAAAGGCTTACAAGATCTTCATTCTAGTGCAAATAAATATGATTGTGAGTAAGTTCAAGGAGAATTTGGCATATAGGAGATATCAAGAGTCATCAATAATGACAAAGGACGAGGAGAATCACACTCTGAAGGATGAGAAACAATCAACAATTCATATTTCAGGTGGGAAGGATGAGATATCTCCTTCTAGTCCTATCAGGAGACCCAAGTGGCTATTGAAAAAATTGAAGGATGTTGATGACGCTCCTAGGAGTGCATTCAAAGAGTGCATGCCTCCAAAGAATTTTCCAAACTATATGATTATTATGAGTAACATCATTGATACTAAGCCTTCCAGTTTTGAGGAAGCAATAGATCAACAAGTATGGTGTGATTCCATGGTAGAGGAGTACACCTCTATTATGAGGAATGATTTTGGGACATAGTGCCAAAAATGGAGGGGAAGTCAGTTGTGAGTTCCAATTGGCTCTACAAGATCAATCGTGATGCATATGGTAGCATCAAGAATTTCAAGGTGATATTTGTGGCAAGAGGGTTCTCCCATAAATAGGGAGTGGAATACGAGGAGACATTTTATCCAGTCAGCATGTATGGTTTTATTCGATATGTTATTTCTATTACTTTATTTATGAGGTGGAGGATACATCATATGGATGTGAAAACAACTTTCCTCAATGGGATAATTGAGGAGTAAGTATACATAGAGGGATTTGAGGTGATCTCATGTGTGCAGGCTTAAGAAATCCTTATACAGACTCAAACATGCACCCAGGGTGTGATATTCTAGGATTGATGGATACTTGCAGAGTATGGGATTTACCAAGAGTGAGGTGGATCCTAACTTGTAGTTCATACTTGCTGGGAAGGATCCACTCATCTTGGTTATGTATGTTGATGATTTATGTCTCATAGGTGTAGTGGAACTTATTGCATGGTGCAAAGAGGATTTATATAGTCAGTTCAAGATGAAGGACATTGTATTGATGCATTATTTCTTAGGATTAGAGGTATGGTAGGTATCAGGAGAGATCTTCCTTGGACAAGGGAATTATGCAATAGAGATCTTGAGGAGATTCAAGATGGAATATTACAAATCGATGGATACACCTATGGTTACCAATATAAAGAAGGTGATCACTTCATATTCAAAGTTGGTAGATCCTATGATATATAGGGAGATAATAGGGTCCTTGATATTTTTGGTCAACACCAGTATTTTATTTTTATTTTTTGTTGTGAACACTTTGAGTCAGTTCATGGTGGAGTTGAGCAAGTGCATTGAATCACAGAGAAACACGTGCTTGGATACTTGAGAGGTTTAATGGAGTATGGATTGAAGTATCTTGGAGGAGACAGAGTGAAGTTGCAGGGATATACAGACTTAGATTGGGCAGGAAGTGTGGTAGATAGAAAAATCACCTTGGGGTGTTGCTTCAGCTTGGGATAAACAATTTTTACTTGGTTCAATAAGAACCAATGATCCAGATTATTTTCGGCACGAAATGAGAGTGGAGATATAATAAATAAATGCACAGAGATATCACGTATATCCAATAATATAACATAAATATATCAGACATGCAACCATAAACACAGAGATATAGTAATACATGATTTCTATTAATGAAAGAAATGTACAGAGACTGTAAAAATATAGAGTGAAAGACTCGCTAGAATGGTGGCAACTTATCTCTGAGAAGAGATGTGACGGCTACTTGCATTCGTAAGAAGATGATTACAATGAGGCTCTGAAGGCCTTTTTACAATAAGAAGGAATGAAAAAAAAACCTAGACATCCAAAAACCTAACCCTAGGAGATGAAGCGCCAAAATTCATGTGGGCCCCATTTGGGTAAGTGAGTACATCAACTTCTCGGGGTCGTAACTTTTGCATACAATCTTCGTTTTAGGCGTGTGATAGCTCGTTGGAAAGGTATCGCCGATGAGATTAATTTTGAAGGCTCAATCATGCCTTTGGATATCATTGAGAACCTATATATTGAAAAACCTTTATTTGGTCCCTCAAAATGGCCCTGGAAGTTAAAACATGCTAAAAATAGTAAATTGCCAACATTGCCAGAAAACTATTTTGAGCCATTTGGAAAAGGTGGCTGGACATCGATATCCACCTGGATCAATCCTCCCTCCTTAGGAAGTAATCGTCTCCATTGCATTGAGTTACTGGGGGAGAGGGAAAAGTGTTTGTTGAATCTGCATCTTGGTGAATTGCTTGTCTTGTTGGAGACGCCGCGTTGCTCAGTTTGTGGAAATCTGTCATGAACCTGTTGAGGTTGAAGTTCTTCAACATGTAGAGATACATGAGAGGACGATGTGCAGAAGGAATCTTTTCACTTTGCTGAAGCCTTTTCGACTTGCTTCTGTTGGATAGAAGGTGCTTGGGGCAAGGCTGTAGTGGTTGCAATGTCCTTTTGTTCTCTTTTTGAACAGATTGTGAAGAAGCTGAATTTTGCAGTATGAGATACTACCTTGTAGCACTTTTTAGGTGGAACAGTAGTCGAAACTACCTCTGGTATTCTTTAGAGATGACCCCCCAAAGTAACAATGACACTACAGGGTCAAGACTCATAAACAGCATGGCGTCTCCACATATATGGTTGGCCCAAGAGAACATCACAGACATCGAGCGGGGAAACATCACATAATACCTCATCCTTGAAGGGTTGGATGCCCTATGACAATCGACACTGTTGGATGACATGGAGATCTCATCCTTGTCGAAGACACCCGATGTTGTATGGCTGCAGGTGTGGTGTTGTCAACAATCCCAATTGTTTGATGACCTCTACTGAGATGAGGTTTTTCTCACTTCCGCTATGAACAATAAAATGCAGTGGGGTCCCGTTCACCCACATTTTTGAATGAAAAAGGTGCTCCCCCTCTTCAGGATCTGTTGGTTCTTCTGGTTGAATTGTTGCGGTCACGACAATAGCAGTGGGGTCTACGTCAATGATCTGTCCTTTACCAATATTTTCAGAATCAGATTCTGAATCAGGGTTTGGCTCCTTGTCTTTGATCTCGGCGACCAATGAATATTTTGAGCGACATTCATCAATGTTGTTCCAGGGGCTTTTGTGGAAATCACACCATTTTCCGTTGTCCTTCTTTGTCTTCCCGTGACCCTTCTTTTCCTGTGTCTTGGACTAGTTTTCGGGAGATTGTTTGTTAGGGTCGTCTTTGTCATACTTTGGTTGTTGTGGATTTGCAGATCCAAATTCCCGTTTGTTCCGGTGCTTAAATTTCTGCTCAATTTTAACAACATATTGATAAGCAACACCGAGTGATGAGATGTCCAAAAAATCCATTTCAGTTTGAATGTATCTGTGTAGAGCCCCATGGTATTTCAAAACCAAATGTCCCTCGGATTCTTTCATACCCAGCTTGGTACGCAAGTTATGGAAGGTATTGGTGAACTCCGAAACTTCTTGGTCCCTCTCTTGCCGCAGTGTGGTCCATCTCATGTATTGATCCTCGTAGCTTCCAATAGGGTAATACTATTCCTTTACCGCATCCACAAAGAAATCCCAAGTGGGGTCGGCCCCATATATTCTAGACTCCTCCGTGGAATGTTTCTCCCAGTAAGGTTCCCACCAATGTTTGACATGAGGGAGATCTTTAAGGAGTGTGAAGGTGATCTTTTCTTTGTTAGAACAATTGTGAGCAGAGATATAACCTTCTAGCAAATTTAACCATTTTTCCAGGGCTTTTTCATCTATCTGTCCTTCAAGTACAGGAATATAAAAATTAACTTGTACCTTGAAAGGCGAGGTGCCTCCAAAGTGGTAGCTTGATGAATATGTGTCTGATGCTATCAGCAGGCGTTGAAGGATGTGGGCAAAATTCTCCATCATTTCGTCACTATGTCGTAGGAGAGTTTGCTCAAGCAACAGATTGATAGGATCGTTTGCTCCATCGTTTTTATTTTCTTCCGCCATTGAGGGTTTCTTGGGTGTGCAAGAGCAATTTTCTTCAAGAGAGACAAGATCGAGACCCAAATTTCTATACTCAAACCTCGTCATGGACATGCACTGAAAAAAATGATCAAAAGCAGCCTGCTCCGATACCACTGATCCGGATTATTTTCGGCACGAAATGAGAGCGGAGATATAATAAAGAAATGCAAAGAGATATCTGATATGCAACCATAAACACAGAGATATAGTAATACACGATTTCTATTAATGAAAGAAATGTACATATACTGTAAAAATACAGAGTGAAGGACTCGCTAGAATGGTGGTAGCTTATCTCTGAGAAGAGATGTGACGACTACTTGCATTCGCAAGAAGATGATTACAATGAGGATCTGAAGGCCTTTTTACAAGAAGTAGGAATGCCAAAAACCCTAGACATCCAAAAAGCTAACCCTAGGAGATGAAGCACCAAAAGTCATGTGGGCCCCATTTGGGTAAGTGAGTACATCAACTTCCCGGGGTCATAACTTTGGCATAGATCTCCGTTTTAGGCGTGTGATAGCTCGTTGGAAAGGTATCGTTGAGGAGATTCATTTTGGGGGATCAATCATTCCTTCAACTATCATTGAGAACCTCTATCTAAAAAAACCTTCATTTGGGCCCTCAAAATGGCCCCAGAAGTTAAAACCTGCTAAAAATAGTAAATTGCCAACATTGCCAGAAAATTGTTTTGAGCCATTTGGAAAAGGTGGGTGGCCACCGATATCCACCTGGATCAATCCTCCCTCCTTAGGAAGCAATGGTCTCCATTGCATTGTGTTCCCATGGGAGAGGGAAAAGTGTTTGTTGAATCTGCATCTTTTTGAGCTGCTTGTCTTGCTGGAGAAGCCGAGCTGCTCAGTTTGTGGAAATCTGTCACGAACCTGTTGAGGTTGAGGTTGTTCAACAAGTCGAGATACATGAGAGGATGATGTGCAAAAGGAATCATTGCACTTTGCTGCAGCGTTTTCGTCTTTCTTTTGTTGGATAGAAGGTGCTTGGGGCAAGGTTGTAGTGGTTGTAGTGTCCTTTTGTTCTCCTTTTGAACAAATTGTGAAGAAGCTTAATTTTGCAATATGAGATACTACCTTGCGACACTTTTTAGGTGGAACAGTAGTTGGAACTACCTCTATTATTTTGTAGAGATGACCCCCCAAAGTAACAATGACACTATGGGGTTGAGACTCATAAACAAGATGGCATCTCCACATATATGCTTGGCCCAAGAGAACATCACAGATATCCAGTGGAGCAACATCACATAATACCTCATCCTTGAAGGGTTGGATGCCGTATGAGAATCGACACTATTGGCTGACACGGAGATCTCGTCCTTGTCGAAGCAACCTGATGTTGTATGGCTGTGAGTGTGGTGTTGTCGACAATCCCAACTGTTTGATGACCTCTGCTGAGATGAGGTTTTTCTGGCTTCTGCTATCAAAAATAAAATGCAGCGGGCTCCCCTTCACCCACATTTTTGAATGAAAAAGGTGCTCCCCTTCTTCAGGATCTATTGGTTCCTCTGGTTGAATTGTTGTGTTCGTGACAATAGTAGTGGGGTCTACGTCAATGATCTGTCCTTTATCAGTATTTTCATAATCATATTCTGAATCAGTGTTCGGCTACTTTTCTTTGATCTCGGTGACCAATGACTATTTTGAGAAACATTCATCAGTGGTGTGCCATGGGATTTTGTTGAAATCACACCATTTTTCGGTGTCCTTCTTTGTCTTCCTGTGACCCTTCTTTTCCTGTGTCTTAGACTAGTTTTCATGAGACTTTTTGTTAGGGTCATCTTTGTCATACTTTGGTTGTTGTGGATTTGCAGATCTGAATTCCCATTTGTTCTGGTTCTTAAATTTCTGCTCAATTTTAACAGCATATCGATAAGCAGCATCGAGTGATGAGATGTCCAGAAAATCCATTTCAGTTTGAATGTCTCTGTGTAGAGCCCCACGGTATTTCAGAACCAAATTTCGCTCAGAGTATTTGACACCCATCTTGGTACACAAGGTATGGAAGGTATTGGTGAACTCCAGAACTACTTGGCCTCTCTCTTGCGATAGTGTGGTCCATCTCATGTATTCATCCTCATAGTTGCCAACAGGGTATTACTGTTCCTTTACCGCATGCACAAAAACATTCCAAGTGGGGTAGGCCACATATATTCAAGACTCCTCTATGGAACTTTTCTCCCAGTAAGTTTCCCACCAATGTTTGACATGAGGGAGAGCTTTAAGGCGTGCGACTGTGATCTTTTCTTTGTCCGAAAAATTGTGAACAAAGAAATAACCTTCTAGCAGATTTAACCATTTTTCCAGGGCTTCTGCATCTATCTGTCCTTCAAGTACAGGAGTATGAAAATTAACTTGTACCTTGAAAGGTGAGGTGCCTCCAAAGTGGTCGCTTTATGAATATGCGTCTGATGCTATGGGTAGGCATTGAAGGATTTGGGCAAAATTGTCCATCATTTCGTCCCTCTGTCGCGTGAGAGCTTGCTCAAGCAACAAATTGATAGGATCGTCTTCTCCATCGTTTTTATTTTCTTCCACCATTGAGGGTTTCTTGGGTGTGCGAGAGTGATTGTCTTCAAGAGAGACAAGCTCGAGACCCAAATTTCTATACTCGGACCTCATCGGGGACATGCACTGAAAAAAATGATCAAGAGAAGCCTGCTTTGATACCACTGATCCGGATTATTTTCGGCACGAAATGAGAGCAGAGATATAATAAAGAAATGCACAGAGATATCTCGTATATCCAATAATATAACATAAATATATCATAGATACAGTAATACACGATTTCTACTAATGAAAGAAATGTACAGAGACAGTAAAAATACAAAGTGAAAGACTCACTATAATGGTGGCATCTTATCTCTAAGAAGAGATGTGACGGCTACTTGCATTCGCAAGAAGATGATTACAATGTGGCTCTGAAGGCATTTTTACAATAATAAGGAATTCCAAAAACCCTAGACATCCAAAAACCTAACCCTAGGAGATGAAGTGCCAAAAGTCATCTGGGCCTCGTTTGGGTAAGTGAGTACATCAACTTCCCGGGGTCGTAACTTTTGCATACGATCTCCGTTTTAGGCATGTGATAGCTCGTTGGAAAGGTGTCATCAAGGAGATTAATTTTGGTGGCTCTATAATTCCATTGGCTATCATTGAGAACCTATATCTCGAAATACCTTCATTTGGGCCCTCAAAATGGCCCCAGAAGTTAAAACCTGCTAAAAATAATAAATTGCCAACATTGCCAGAAAACTGTTTTGAGCCATTTGGAAAAGGTGGGTGTCCACTGATATCCACATGGATCAATCCTCCCTCCTTAGGAATAAATGGTCTCCATTTCATTGAGTTACCGGGGGAGAGGGAAAACCGTTTGTTGAATCTGCATCTTGGTGAGTTGCTTGTCTTGCTGGAGATGTCGCGCTGCTCAGTTTGTGGAAATCTGTCACGAACCTGTTGAGGTTGAGGTTGTTCAAAAAGTTGAGATACATGAGAGGATGATGTGCAGAAGGAATCTTTGCACTTTACTGCAGCCTTTTCGACTTGCTTATGTTGGATAGAAGGTGCTTGGGGCAAGGCTGTAGTGGTTGCAGTGTCCTTTTGTTCTCCTTTTGCGCTCCCCCTCTTCAAGATTTGTTGGTTCTTCTGGTTGAATTCTTGGGGTCGTGACAATAGCAGTGGGGTCTGCATCAATGATCTATCCTTTACTAGTATTTTCATAATCAGATTCTGAATCAGGGTTCGACTCCTTGTCTTTGATCTCGGTGACCAATGACTATTTTGAGTGACATTCATCAGTGATGTGCTAGGGGATTTTGTGGAAATCACACCATTTTCTGGTGTCCTTCTTTGTCTTCTTGTGACACTTCTTTTCTTGTGTCTTGTACTAGTTTTCGGGAGACTGTTTGTTAGGGTTGTCTTTGTCAAACTTTGGTTGTTGCGGATTTGCAAATTCGAATTCTCGTTTGTTCTGGTGCTTAAATTTCTGCTCAATTTTAACAACATATCGATAAGCTGCACCAAGTGATGAGATGTCCAGAAAATCCATTTCAGTCTGGATGTATCTGTGTAGAGCCCCACGGTATTTCAGAACCAAATGTCACTCGAATTCTTTGATACCCATCTTGGTACGCAAGGTATGGAAGGTATTGGTGAACTCTGAAACTGCTTGGCCCCTCTCTTGCCGCAGTGTGGTCCATCTTATGTACTGGTCCTCATAGTTCCCAATAGGGTAATACTGTTCCTTTACCGCATCCACAAAAAAATCCCAAGTGGGGGCGACCCCATATATTCCAGACTCCTCTATGGAACTTTGGTCCCAGTAAGTTTCTCACCAATGTTTAACATGAGGGAGAGATTTAAGGAGTGCGAAGGTGATCTTTTCTTTGTCGAAAAAATTGTGAACAGAGAAATAACCTTCTAGCATATTTAACCATTTTTCTAGGGCTTTTGCATCTATCTGTCCTTCAAGTACAGGAATATCAAAATTAACTTGTACCTTGAAAGGTGAGGTGCCTCCAAAGTGGTCTCTTGATGAAGATGCACCTGATTCTATCGGCAGGCGTTGAAGGATGTGGGCAAAATTCTCCATCATTTCCTCCCTCTGTCGCGTGAGAGCTTTCTCAAGCAACAGATTGATAGGATCGTTTCTTCGACATTTTTATTTTCTTCTGTAATTGAGGGTTTTTAGGGTATGCGAGAGCGATTGTCTTCGAGAGAGACAAGCTCTAGACCCAACCTTCTATACTCGGACCTCGTCAGGGACATGCACTGAAAAAAATGATCAAGAGCAGCCTGCTCTGATACCACTGATTCAGATTATTTTCAGCACGAAATGAGAGCGGAGATATAATAAAGAAATGCATAGAGATATCACGTATATCCAATAATATAACATAAATATATTAGAGATGAAACCATAAACACAGAGATACAGTAATACATGATTTCTATTAATGAAAGAAATGTACAGAGACTATAAAAATATAGAGTGAAAGACTTGCTAGAATGGTGGCAGCTTATCTCTGAGAAGAGATGTGACGGCTACTTTCATTCGCAAGAAGATGATTACAATGAGGCTTTGAAGGCCTTTTTACAATAAGTAGGAATGCCAAAAACCCTAGACATCCAAAAACCTAACCCTAGGAAATGAAGCGCCAAAAGTCATGTGGGCCCCGTTTGGGTAAGTGAGTACATCAACTTCCCGGGGTCGTAACTTTTGCATACGATCTCTGTTTTAGGCGTGTGATAGCTCGTTGGAAAGGTATTGTCGAGGAGATTCATTTTGGTGGATAAATAATGCCTTTAGATATCATTGAGAACCTCTATCTCGAAAAACCTTCATTTGGGCCCTCAAAATGGCACTGGAAGTTAAAACCTACTAAAAATAGAAAATTGCCAACATTGCCAGAATTTTTTTTTGAGCCATTCCGAAAAGGTTGGTGGCAACCAATATCCACCTGGATCAATCCTCCCTCCTTAGGAAGTAATGGTCTCCATTGCGTTGAGTTCCTTGGGGAGAGGGAAAAGCGTTTCTTGAATCTGCATCTTGGTGAGCTGCTTGTCTTGCTGGAGACGTCGTGCTGCTCAGTTTGTGGAAATATGTCACGAACCTATTGAGATTGAGGTTGTTCAACAAGTTGAGATACATGAGAGGACGATGTGCAGACAAAATCTTTGTAGTTTGTTGCAGCCTTTTCAACTTGCTTCTATTGGATAGAAGGTGCTTGGGGCAAGGTTGTAGTGGTTGTAGTGCCCTTTTGTTCCCCTTTTGAACAGATTGCAAAGAAGCTAAAATTTGCAGTATGAGATACTACCTTGCAACACTTTTTAGGTGGAATAATAGTCAGAACTACCTTTGGTATTCTGTAGAGATGACCCCCCAAAGTAACAATGACACTACGGGGTCAAGACTCATAAATAGTATGGCGTCTCCACATATATTGTTGGCCCAAGAGAACATCACAGACATTCAGTGGGGAAACATCACATAATACATAATCCTTGAAGGGTTGTATGTCGTATGACAATCGACATTGTTGGCTGACACAAAGATATCGTCCTTGTCGAAGCCACTCGATGTTGTATGGCTGTGGGTGTGGTGTCATCGACAATTCGAACTGTTTGACGACCTCTGTTGAGATGAGGTTTTTCTAGCTTCTTCTATCAACAATAAAATGCAACAGGGTCCCCTTCACCCACATTTGTGAATGAAAAAGGCCCTCCCCCTCTTCAGGATCTGTTGGTTCTTCTCGTTGAATTGTTGCAATCGCGACAATAGCAGTGGGGTCTGCATCAATGATCTGTCCTTTACCAATATTTTCAGAATCATATTCTGAATCAGGGTTTGACTCCTTGTCTTTGATCTCAGCGACCAATGATTGTTTTGAGCGACATTCATCAGTGTTGTGCCAAGGGATTTTGTGGAAATCATACCATTTTCCGGTGTCCTTCTTTGTCTTCACGTGACCCTTATTTTCCTGTGTCTTGGACTGGTTTTTGGGAGACCGTTTGTTAGGGTCATCTTTGTCATACTTTGGTTGTTGTGGATTTATAGACTCGAATGCCCGTTTTTTCTGGTGCTTAAATTTCTACTCAATTTTAACAACATATCAATAAGCAACACTGAGTGATGAGATGTCCAGAAAATCCATTTCAGTCTGGATGTATCTATGTAGAGCCCCACGATATTTCAGAACCAAATGTCGCTCAGAGTCTTTGATACCCATCTTAGTACGCAAGGTATGGAAGGTATTGGTGAACTCTGGAACTGCTTGTCCCCTCTCTTGTCGCAGTGTGGTCCATCTCATGAATTGGTCCTCATAGTTGCCAACAAGGTAATACTGTTCCTTTACCGCATCCAAAAAAATATCCCAAGTGGGGTCGGCCCCATATATTCTAGACTCCTCTGTGGAACTTTGCTCCCAGTAAGTTTCCCACCAATGTTTTACATGAGGGAGAGATTTAAGGAGTGTGAAGGTGATCTTTTCTTTGTCGCAAAATTTGTGAACAGAGAAATAACCTTCTAGCAGATTTAACAATTTTTCCAGGGCTTCTGCATCTATCTGTCCTTCAAGTATAGGAATATCAAAATTAACTTGTACCTTGAAAGGCGATGTGCCTCCAAAGTGGTCACTTGATGAATATGCATCTGATGCTATCAACAAGCGTTGAAGGATGTGGGAAAAATTCTCCATCATTTTGTCCCTCTGTCGCATGAGAGCTTGCTCAAGCAACAGATTGATAGGATCGTCTGCTCCGTCGTTTTTATTTTCTTCCGCCATTGAGGGTTTCTTGGGTGTGCGAGAGTGATTGTCTTCAAGAGGGACAAGATTGAGACCCAACTTTCTATACTCGGACCTCGTCGGGGACATGCACTAAAAAAAACGATGAAGAGTAGCCCACTCTGATACCACTGATCCAGATTATTTTCAGCACAAAATGGGAGCGGAGATATAATAAAGAAATGCATAGAGATATCGTGTATATCCAATAACATAACATAAATATATCAGAGATGCAACCATAAACATAGAGATACAGTAATACACAATTTCAATTAATGAAATAAATGTACAGGGACTGTAAAAATACAGAGTGAAAGACTCGCTAGAATGGTGGCATCTTATCTCTGAGAAGAGATGTGACGGCTACTTGCATTCGCAAGAAGATGATTACAATGTGGCTCTGAATGCCTTTTTACAATAAGAAGGAATTCCAAAAACCCTAGACATCCAAAAACCTAACCATAGGAGATGAAGCGCCAAAAGTCATGTGGGCCTCGTTTGGGTAAGTGAGTACATCAACTTCTTGGGGTCATAACTTTTGCATACGATCTCCGTTTTAGGCATGTGATAGCTTGTTGGAAAGGTGTCATCACGGAGATTCATTTTGGTGCCTCAATCATGCCATTGGATATCATTGAGAACCTCTGTATCTAAAAACCTTTATTTGGGCCCTCAAAATGGCACCGAAAGTTAAAACCTGCTAAAAATAATAAATTGCCAACATTGCCAGAAAACTATTTTGAGCCATTTGGAAAAGGTGGGTGTCAACTGATATACACCTGGATCAATCCTCCCTCCTTAGGAAGAAATGGTCTCCATTGCGTTGATTTACCGGGGGAGAGGGAAAAGCATTTGTTGAATCTACATCTTGGTGAGCTGCTTGTCTTGCTAGAGATGTCGCACTGCTCAGTTTGTGGAAATCTGTCACGAACCTGTTGAGGTTGAGGTTGTTCAGAAAGTCGAGATACATGAGAGGACGATGTGCGGAAGGAATCTTTTCACTTTACTGCATCCTTTTCAACTTGTTTATGTTGGATAGAAGGTGCTTGGGGCAAGGTTGTAGTGGTTGCAGTGTCCTTTTGTTCTCCTTTTGAACAGATTGTGAAGAAGTTGAATTTTGCAGTATGAGATACTACCTTGCAACACTTTTTAGGTGAAATAGTGGTCAGGACTACCTCTGGTATTCTATAAAGATGACACCCCAAAGTAACAATGACACTATGGGGTCGAGACTCATAAACAACATGGCGTCTCCACATATATGGTTGGCCCAACAAAACATTACAGACATCCAGTGGGGCAACATCACATAATACCTCATCCTTGAAGGGTTGGATGCCGTATGAAAATCTACATTATTGGCTGACACCGAGATCTCATCCTTGTCGAAGCCACCTGATGTTGTATTGCTGTAGGTGTGGTGTTGTCGACAATCCTAACTATTTGATGACCTCTGCTGAGATGAGGTTTTTCTGGCTTCTTCTATCAACAATAAAATGCAGTGGGGTCCCCTTCACCCACATTTGTGAATAAAAAAGGTGCTCCCCCTCTTCAGGATCTCTTGGTTCTTCTGGTTGAATTGTTGCGTTTGTGACAATAGTAGTGGGGTCTACGTCAATGATCTATCCTTTACCAGTATTTTCAGAATCAGATTCTGAATCAGGGTTTGGCTCCTTGTCTTTGATCTCGGTGACCAATGATTTCTTTGAGTGACATTCATCAGTGTTGTGCCAGGGGATTTTGTGGAAATCACACCATTTTCTAGTGTCCTTCTTTGTCTTCCTATGACCCTTCATTTCCTGTGTCTTGGACTAGTTTTCGGGAGACTGTTTGTTAGGGTCATCTTTGTCATACTTTGGTTGTTGCTGATTTGTAGATCTGAATTACCATTTGTTCCGGTGGTTAAAATTTCTGCTCAATTTTAATAGCATATCAATAAGCAACACCGAGTGATGAGATGTCTAGAAAATCCATTTCAGTCCGGATGTATCTGTGTAGAGCCCCATGGTATTTTGAAACCAAATGTTGCTCGAAGTATTTGATACACAGCTTGGTATGCAAGGTATGGAAGGTATTGGTGAACTCTGGAACTGCTTGGCCCCTCTCTTGCCGAAGTGTGGTCCATCTCATGTACTAATCCTCATAGTTTCCAACAGGGTAATATTGTTCCTTTACCACATCCACAAAAAAATCCTATGTGGGGTCGGCCCCATATATTCCAGACTCCTCTGTGGAACTTTGCTCCCAGTAAGTTTCCCACCAATGTTTGACATTAGGGATATATTTAAGGAGTGCGAAGGTGATCTTTTTTTTGGCGGAAAAATTGTGAATAGAGAAATAACCTTCTTAGCAGATTTAACCATTTTTCCAGGGCTTCTGCATCTATTTGTCCTTCAAGTACAGGAATATCAAAATTAACTTGTAACTTGAAATGCGAGGTTCCTTCAAAGTGGTCACTTAATGAATATGCGCCTGATTCTATCCGCAAGCATTGAAGGATGTGGGAAAAATTCTCCATCATTTCGTCCCTGTGTCACATGAAATCTTGCTCAAGCAACAGATTGATCAGATCGTCTACTCCGTCATTTTTCTTTTCTTCTGCTATTGAGGGTTTCTTGGGTGTACGAGAGCGATTGTCTTCAAGAGATACAAGCTCGAGACCCAAATTTCTATACTCGAACCTCGTCGAGGACATGCACTGAAAAAAACGATCAAGAGTAGCCTGCTCTGATACCACTGATCTGGATTATTTTTAGCACGAAATGAGAGCGGAGATATAATAAATAAATGCATAGAGATATCGCGTATATCCAATAATATAACATAAATATATTAGAGATGCAACCATAAACACAGAGATACAGTAATACATGATTTCTATTAATGAAATAAATGTATAGAGACTGTAAAAATACAGAGTGAAAGACTCGTTATAATGGTGGCATCTTATCTCTGAGAAGAGATGTGACAGCTACTCGCATTCATAGGAAGATGATTACAATGAGGCTCTGAAGGCCTTTTTATAATAACCAGGAATGCCAAAAACCCTAGACATCCAAAAACCTAACCCTAGGAGATGAAGCGCCAAAAGTCATATGGGCCCCGTTTGGGTAAGTGAGTACATCAACTTCCCAGGGTCATAACTTTTGCATACAATCTCTATTTTAGGCGTGTGATAGCTCGTTGGAAAGGTATCATTGAGAAGATTAATGTTGGTGGCTCAATAATTCCATATAGCTATCATTGAGAACCTCTATCTCGAAAAACATTCATTTGGTCCCTCAAAATGGCTCCGGAAGTTAAAACCTGCTAAAAATAGAAATTTGCCAACATTGCCAGAAAACTGTTTTGAGCTATTTGGAAAAGGTGGGTGGCCACCAATATCCACCTGGATCAATTCTCCCTCCTTAGGAAGCAAAGGAATTCATTGCGTTGAGTTCCTGGGGGAGAGGGAAAAGCGTTTGTTGAATGTGCATCTTGGTGAGCTGCTTGTCTCGCTAGAGACGTTTCTCTGCTCAGTTTATGGAAATCTATCATGAACCTGTTGAGGTTGAGGTTGTTCAAAAAGTTGAGATACATGAGAGGACGATGTGCAGAAGGAATCTTTGCACTTTGCTGCAGCCTTTTAGACTTACTTTTGTTGGATAGAAGGTGCTTGGGGCAAGGCTGTAGTGGTTGCAGTGTCCTTTTGTTCTCCTTTTGAACAGATTGTGAAGAAGCTGAATTTTGCAGTATGAGATACTACCTTGCGTCACTTTTTATGTGGAACAGTAGTCGGAACTGCCTCTGGTATTCTATAGAGATGACCCCCCAAAGTAACAATGATAGTACGGGGTCGAGACTCATAAAAATCATGGCGTCTCCACATATATGGTTGGCCCAAGAGAATATCATAGAGATCCAGTGGGGCAACATCAGATAATACCTCATCCTTGATGGGTTGGATGCCGTATGACAATCGACACTATTGGCTGAAACAGAGATCTCGTCCTTGTCGAAGCCATCCAATGTTGTATGGCTGCGGGTGTGGTGTTATCAACAATCCCAACTATTTGACGACCTCTGTTGAGATGAGGTTTTTCTGGCTTCCTCTATCAACAATAAAATGCAACGATGTCCCCTTCACCCACATTTGTGAATGAAAAAGGTGCTCCCCCTGTTCAGAATCTATTGGTTCTTCTGGTCGAATTGTTGCAATCATGACAATAGCAGTGGGGTCTGCATCAATGATCTATGCTTTACCAATATTTTTAGAATCAGATTCTGAATCAGGGTTCGGCTCGTTGTCTTTGATCTCGAAGACCAATGACTGTTTTGAGCGACATTCATTAGTGTTGTGCTAGGGGATTTTGTGGAAATCACACCATTTTCTGGTGTCCTTCTTTTTCTTCCCATGACTCTTCTTTTCCTATGTCTTGGACTGGTTTTCGGGAGACTATTTGTTAGGGTTGTCTTTGTCATACTTTGGTTGTTGTGGATTTGCTGATCCGAATTCCCATTTGTTCTGGTGCTTAAATTTCTGCTCAATTTTAACAGCATATTGATAAGAAGCACCGAGTGATGAGATGTCCAGAAAATCCATTTTAGTCTGGATGTATCTGTGTAGAGCCCCACGGTATTTCAACACCAAATGTCGCTTGGAGTCTTTGATACCCAACATGGTACGCAAGGTATGGAAGGTATTTGTGAACTCTGGAACTTCTTGGCCCCTCTCTTGTCGCAGTGTAGTCCATCTCATGTACTAGTCCTCATAGTTTCCAACAGGGTAATACTGTTCCTTTACCGCATCCAAAAAAAAACCCCAAGTGGGGTCGACCCCATATATTCCAAACTCCTATGTGGAACATTGCTCCCAGTAAGTTTTCCACCAATGTTTGACATGAAGGAGAGATTTAAGGAGTGCGAAGGTGATCTTTTCTTTGTCGGAAAAATTGTGAACAGAGAAATAACCTTCTAGTAGATTTAACCATTTTTCTAGGTCTTCTGCATCTATTTGTCCTTCAAGTACAGGAATATAAAAATTAAGTTGTACCTTGAATAGAAAGGTGCCTTCAAAGTGGTCTCTTGATGAATATGTGCATGATGCTATCGACAGGTGTTGAAGCATGTGGGAAAAATTCTCCATCATTTTGTCCCTCTGTCGCGTGAGAGCTTGCTCAAGAAACAGATTGATATGATTGTTTGCTCCATCGTTTTTATTTTCTTCCTCCATTGAGGGTTTCTTGGGTGTGCAGGAGAAATTGTATTCAAGAGAGACAAGAGAGAGACCCAACTTTCTATACTCGGACCTTGTTAGGGACATGCATTGAAAAAAATGATCAAGAGCAGCCTGCTCTGATACCACTGATCTGGATTATCTTCGGCACGAAATGAGAGAGGAGATATAATAAAGAAATGCACAGAGATATCGCGTATATCCAATAATATAACATAAATATATCAGAGATGCAACCATAAACACAGAGATACAGTAATACACGATTTCTATTAATGAAAAAAGTGTACAGAGACTGTAAAAATAGAGAGTGAAAGACTCGCTAGAATGGTTGCAGCTTATCTCTGAGAAGAGATGTGATGGATACTCGCATTTGCAAGAAGATGATTCAATGAGGCTCTAAAGGAATTTTTACCATTATCAGGAATGCCAAAAACCCTAGACATCCAAAAACCTAACCCTAGGAGATGAAGTGCCAAAAGTCATGTGGGCCCCGTTTGGGTAAGTGAGTACATCAACTTCTCGGGGTCGTAACTTTTGCATACAATCTCCGTTTTAGGCATGTGATAGCTCGTTGGAAAGGTATCATAGAGGAGATTAATTTTGGGGGATAAATAATGCCTTTAATAATCATTGAGAACATATATATTGAAAATACTTCATTTGGGCCCTCAAATTGGCCCCGGAAGTTAAAACCTGCTAAAAATAGTAAATTGCCAACATTGCCAGAAAACTGTTTTGAGCCATTTGGAAAAAGTGGGTGGCAAGCGATATCCACCTGGATCAATCCTCCCTCCTTAGGAAGAAATGGTATCCATTGCACTGAGTTTCCCGGGGAGAGGAAAAATAATTTGTTGAATCTGCATCTTGGTGAGCTGCTTGTCTCGCTGGAGATGTCGCGTTGCTAAGTTTGTGGAAATCTGTTACAAACCTGTTGAGGTTGAGGTTGTTCAACAAGTCGAGATACATGAGAGGACAATGTGCAGAAGGAATATTTGCGCTTTGTTGCATCCTTTTCGACTTGCTTCTGTTGGATAGAAGGTTCTTGGGGCAAGGCTGTAGAGGTTGTAGTGTTCTTTTGTTCTCCTTTTGAACAGATTGTGAACAAGCTGAATTTTGCAGTATGAGATACTACGTTGCGACACTTTTTAGGTGGAACATTAGTCGAAACTACCTCTGGTATTTTGTAGATATGAACCCCCAAAGTAACAATGACACTACAGGGAAGAGACTCATAAACAGAATGGCGTCTCCACATATATGGTTGGCCCAGGAGAACATCACAGACATCCAGTGGGATAACATCACATAATACCTCATCCTTGAATGGTTGGATGACGTATGACAATCGGCACTATTGGCTGAAATGAAGATCTCGTCCTTGTTGAAGCCACTCAATGTTGTATGGATGTGGGTGTGGTGTTGTCGACAATCCCAACTGTTTGATGACCTCTGCTGAGATGAGGTTTTTCTGGCTTCCGCTATCAACAATAAAATGCAGCGGGGTCCCCTTCACCCAAATTTGTGAATGAAAAAGGCGCTCCCCCTCTTCAGGATCTGTTGGCTCTTCTAGTTTAATTTTTGTAGTCACGACAATAGCAGTGCGGTCTACGTCAATGATCTGTCCTTTACCAGTATTTTCATAATCAGATTATGAATCAGAGTTCAGATCCTTGTCTTTGATCTCAGTGACCAATGACTGTTTTGAGTGACATTCATCAGTGTTGTGCCATGGGCTTTTGTGGAAATCACACCATTTTCCAGTGTCCTTCTTTGTCTTCTCGTGACCCTTCTTTTCCTGTGTCTTGGACTAGTTTTCAGGAGACTATTTATTAGAGTCGTCTTTGTCATACTTTGGTTGTTGCGGATTTGCAGATCCAAATTCTGGTTTGTTCTGGTGCTTAAATTTCTTCTCAATTTTAACAGCCTATCGATAAGCAGCACTGAGTGATGAGATGTCTAGAAAATCCATTTCAATCTGGATGTATCTATGTAGAGCCCCACGGTATTTCAGAACCAAATGTCACTCATAGTCTTTAATACCCAGCTTGGTACGCAAGGTATGGAAGGTATTGTTGAACTCCAGAACTGCTTGGTCCCTCTATTGCCGCAGTGCGGTCCATCTCATGTACTGGTCCGCATAGTTTCCAACAGGGTAATACTGTTCCTTTATTGCATCTACTAAAAAATACCAAGTGGGGTCAACCCCATATATTCCAGACTCCTCTGTGGAACTTTTCTCCCATTAAGTTTCCCACCAATGTTTGACATGAGGGAGAGATTTAAGGATTGTGAAGGTGATCTTTTCTTTGTCGGAAAAATTGTGAACAGAGAAATAACCTTCTAGCATATTTAACCATTTTTCCAGGGCTTCTGCATCTATCTCTCCTTCAAGTACACGAATATCAAAACTAACTTGTACCTTGAAAGGCGAGGTGCCTCCAAATTGGTCACTTGATGAATATGTGCTTGATGCTATTGGCAGGCATTGAAGGATTTGGGCAAAATTCTCCATCATTTCATCCCTCTGTCGCGTGAGAGCTTGCTCAAGCAACATATTGATAGGATCGTCTGCTCCGTCGTTTTTCTTTTCTTCCGCCATTGAGGGTTTCTTGGGTGTGCGGGAGCAATTGTATTCAAGAGAGACAAGATCGAGACCCAACTTTCTATACTCGGACCTCGTCGGGGACATCAAATGAAAAAAACGATCAAGAGCAGCTTGCTCTGATACCACTGATCTGGATTATTTTCGGCACGAAATGAGAGCAAAGATATAATAAAGAAATGCACAGAGATATCGCATATATCCAATAATATAACATAAATATATAAGAGATGCAACCATAAACACAAACATATAGTAATACATGATTTCTATTAATGTAAGAAATGTACAGAGACTGTAAAAATACAGAGTGAAAGACTTGCTAGAATGGTGGCATCTTATCTCTGAGAAGAGATGTGACGGCTACTCGCATTCACAAGAAGATGATTACAATGAGGCTCTGAAGTTGTTTTTACAATAAGCAAGAATGCCAAAAACCCTATACATCAAAAAACCTAGCCCCAGGAGATAAAGCTCCAAAATTCATGTGGGCATCGTTTGGGTAAGTGAGTACATCAACTTCCTGAGGTCGTAATTTTTGCATACGATCTCCGTTTTAGGCATGTGATAGCTCGTTGGAAGGGTATCGTCGAGGAGAATCGTTTTGGGGGATAAATAATTCCTTTGAATATAATTGAGAACCTATATCTCAAAATACCTTCATTTGGGCCCTCAAAATGCCCCCAAAAGTTAAAACCTACTAAAAATAGTAAATTGCCAACATTGTCAGAAAATTGTTTTGAGACATTTGGAAAAGGTGGGTGGCCACTGATATCCACCTGGATCAATCCTCCCTCCTTAGGAAGCAATGGTCTCCATTGTGTTGAGTTACTAGGGGAGAGGGAAAAGCATTTGTTGAATCTGTATCTTGGTGAGCTGCTTGTCTCGCAGGAGACGCCACGCTGCTCAGTTTGTGGAAATATGTCATGAACCTGTTGAGGTTGAGGCTGTTCAACAAGTCAAGATACATGAGAGGATGATGTGCAGAAGGAATCTTTTCACTTTCTTGCAGCCTTTTCGACTTGCTTCTATTGGATAGAAGGTGCTTGGGGCAAGGCTATAGTGGTTGCATTGTCCTTTTGTTCTCCTTTTGAACAGATTGTGAAGAAGTTGAATTTTTCAGTATGAGATACTACCTTTTGGCACTTTTTAGGTGGAACAGTAGTCGGAACTACCTCTAGTATTCAGTAGAGATGATACCCCAAAGTAACAATGACACTACGGGGTCGAGACTCATAAACAGCATAGCGTCTCCACATATATGGTTGGCCCAAGAGAACATCACAGACATCCAGTGGGGAAACATCACATAATACCTCATCCTTGAAGGGTTGGATTCTGTATGACAGTCAGCACTGTTGGCTGACACAGAGATCTCGTCCTTGTCAAGCCACCCTATGTTGTATGGATGCGGGTGTGGTGTTGTCGACAATCCCAACTGCTTGACGACCTCTGCTAAGATGAGGTTTTTCTGGATTCTGCTATCAACAATAAAATGTAACGTGGTCCCTTTCACCCACATTTGTGAATGAGAAAGGAGCTCCCACTCTTCAGTATCTATTGGTTCTTCTGGTTGAATTGTTGCAGTCATGACAATAGCAGTGGGGTCTACGTCAATGATGTGTCTTTTACCAATATTTTTCAGAATCAAATTCTAAATCAAGGTTCGTCTCCTTGTCCTTGATCTCAGTGACCAATGAGTATTTTGAGAGACATTCATCAGTGTTGTACCAGGGGATTTTGGGGAAATCACACCATTTTTCGGTGTCCTTCTTTGTCTTCCCGTGACCCTTCTTTTCCTATGTCTTGGACTGGTTTTCGGGAGACTGTTTGTTAGGGTCGTCTTTGTCATACTTTGGTTGTTGCGGATTTGTATATCCGAATTCCCATTTGTTATGGTGCTTAAATTTATGCTCAATTTTAACAGCATATCGATAAGGATCACTGAGTGATGAGATGTCCAGAAAATCCATTTCAGTCTGGATGTCTCTGTGTAGAGCCCCATGGTTTTTCAGAACCAAATGTCGCTTAGAGTCTTTGATACCCAGCTTGGTACACAAGGTATGGAAGGTATTGGTGAACTCCAAAACTACTTGGCCCCTCTCTTGCCGCAGTGTGGTCCATCTCATGTACTGGTCCTCATAGTTTTCAACAGGGTAATATTGTTCCTTTACCGCATCCATAAAAAAATCTCAAGTGGGGTCGGCCCCATATATTCTAGACTCCTGTATGGAACTTTGCTTCTAGTAATTTTCCCACCAATGTTTGACATGAGGGAGAGCTTTAAGGAGTGCGAAGGTGATCTTTTCTTTGTCGGAAAAATTGTGAACAGAGAAATAACCTTCTAGCAGATTTAACAATTTTTCCAGGGCTCCTACATCTATCTGTCCTTCAAGTACAGGAATATGAAAATTAACTTGTACTTTGAAAGGCGAGGTGCCTCCAAAGTGGTCACTCGATGAATATGCATCTGATTCTATTGGCAGGCGTTGAAGGATGTGGGCAGAATTCTCCATCATTTCGTCCCTCTATCGTGTGAGAGCTTGCTCAAGCAACAGATTCATAGGATCATCTGCTCCGTCGTTTTTCTTTTCTTCCGCCATTGAAGGTTTCTTGGGTGTGCGAGAGCGATTGTATTCAAGAGAGACAAGATCAAGACCTAACTTTCTATACTCAGACCTCGTCAGGGATAGGCACTAAACAAAACAATGAAAATCAGCCTGCTCTGATACCAGTGATCTAGATTATTTTCGGCGCGAAATGAGAGTGGAGATATAATAAAGAAATGCATAGAGATATCACGTATATCCAATAATATAACATAAATATATTAGAGATGAAACCATAAATATAGTAATACACGATTTCCATTAATGAAATAAATGTACAGAGACTTTAAAAATACAGAGTGAAAGACTCGCTAGAATGGTGGCATCTTATCTCTGAGAAGAGATGTCATGGCTACTCGCATTCACAAGAAGATGATTACAATGAGGCTCTGAAGGCGTTTTTTCATAAGCAGGAATGCCAAAAACCCTAGACATCCAAAAACCTAACACTAGGAGATGAAGCGCCAAAAGTCATGTGGGCCCCGTTTGGGTAAGTGAGCACATCAACTTCCCGGGGTAGTAACTTTTGCATACGATCTCTATTTTAGGTATGTGATAGCTCGTTAGAAAGGTATCGTCAAGGAGATTAATTGTGGGGGCTCAATCATGCCTTTGGCTATCATTGAGAACCTCTATCTCGAAAAACCTTCATTTGGGCCCTCAAAATGGCCCCGGAAGTTAAAACCTACTAAAAATAGTAAATTGCCAGCATTGCCAGAAAATTGTTTTGAGCCATTTGGAAAAGGAGGGTGGCCACCAATATCCACCTGGATCAATCCTCCCTCCTTAGGAAGCAATGGTCTCCATTGTATTGAGATCCCATGGGAGAGGGAAAAGCGTTTGTTCAATCTACATATTTTTGAGCTGCTTGTCTTATTGGAGATACTGAGCTGCTCAGTTTGTGGAAATATGTCACGAACCTATTGAGGTTGAGGTTGTTCAACAAGTCAAGATACACGAGAGGATGATATGCAGAAGGAATCTTTGCACTTTGTTGCAGCCTTTTCGACTTTCTTCTGTTGGATAGAAGGTGCTTGGGGCAAGGCTGTAGTGGTTGCAGTGTCCTTTTGTTCTCTTTTTGAAAAAATTGTGAAGAAGCTGAATTTTACAGTATGAGATACTACCTTGCGGCACTTTTTTGGTGGAACAATAGTCAGAACTACCTCTGGTATTCTGTAGAGATGACCCCCCAAAGTAAGAATGACACTATGGGGTCGAGACTCATAAACAACATGGCGTCTCCACATATATGGTTGGCCCAAGAGAACATCACAGATATCCAGTGGGGCAACATCACATAATACCTCATCCTTGAAGGGTTGGATGCTGTATGACAATCGAAACTATTGGCTGACACAGAGATCTCGTCCTTGTCGAAGCCACCTGATGTTGTATGGCTGCGGGTGTGGTGTTGTCGACAATCCCAACTGTTTGACGACCTCTGCTGAGATGAGGTTTTTCTGTCTTCCACTATCAAAAATAAAAGGTAGCGGGGTCCCCTTCACCCACATTTGTGAATGAAAAAGGTTCTCCCCCTCTTCAGGATCTATTTGTTCTTCTGATTGAATTGTTGCGGTCGTGACAATAGCAGTGGGGTCTGCGTCAATGATCTGTCATTTACCAGTATTTTCAGAATCATATTCAGAATCAGTGTTCGGCTCCTTTTCTTTGATCTCAATGACAAATGACTGTTTTGAGAGACATTCATCAGTGTTGTGCCAGGGGCTTTTGTGGAAATCACACCATTTTTCGGTGTCCTTCTTTGTCTTCCCGTGACCCTTCTTTTCCTGTGTCTTGGACTGGTTTTCGGAAGACTGTTTGTTAGGGTCATCTTTGTCATACTTTGGTTGTTGCAGATTTGTATATCCAAATTCCCATTTGTTCTGGTGCTTAAATTTCTGCTCAATTTTAATAAGATATCGATAAGCAACATCGAGTGATGAGATGTCCAGAAAATCCATTTCAGTCTAGATGTCTTTGTGTAGAGCCCCACGGTATTTCAGAACCAAATGTCGCTCAGAGTCTTTGATACCTAGCTTGGTACGCAAGGTATGGAAGGTATTGGTGAACTCCAGAACTGCTTGGCCCCTCTCTTGCCGCAGTGTGGTCCATCTCATGTATTGGTCCTCATAGTTGCCAACAGGGTAATATTGTTCCTTTACCGCATCCACAAAAAAATCTCAAGTGGGGTCGGCCCCATATATTCTAGACTCCTCTATGGAACTTTTCTCCCAGTAAGTTTCCCACCAATGTTTTACATGAGGCAGAGCTTTAAGGAGTGCGAAGGTGATCTTTTCTTTGTCGAAAAAATTGTGAACTGAGAAATAACCTACTAGCAGATTTAACCATTTTTCCAGGGCTTCTGCATCTATCTGTCCTTCAAGTACAGGAATATAAAAATTAACTTGTAACTTGAAAGGTGAGGTGCCTCCAAAGTGGTCGCTTGATCAAGATGCATCTGATGCTATTGGCAGGCGTTGAAGGATGTGGGAAAAATTCTCCATCATTTCGTCCCTCTGTCATGCGAGAGCTTGCTCAAGCAACGGATTGATAGGATCGTCTGCTCCGTCATTTTTCTTTTCTTCCGCCATTGAGGGTTTCTTGGGTGTGCGAGAGTGATTGTCTTTGAGAGAGACAAGCTCGAGACCCAAATTTATATACTCGGACATCGTCGGGGACAGGCACTAAAAAAAAAGATCAAAAGCAGCCTGCTCTGATACCAGTGATCTGGATTATTTTCGGCATGAAATGAGAGCAGAGATATAATAAAGAAATGCATAGAGATATCGCGTATATCCAATATTATAACATAAATATATTAGAGATGCAACCATAAACACAGAGATATAGTAATACACGATTTCTATTAATGAAAGAAATGTACAGAGACTATAAAAATACAGAGTGAAAGACTCGCTAGAATGGTGGCAGCTTATCTATGAGAAGAGATGTGACGGCTACTCGAATTCGCAAGAATATGATTACAATGAGGCTCTGAAGGCCTTTTTTCAATAAGAAGGAATGCCAAAATCCCTAGACATCCAAAAACCTAACCCTAGGAGATGAAGCGCCAAAAGTCATGTGGGCCCCGTTTGGGTAAGTGAGTACATCAACTTCCCGAGGTCGTAACTTTTGCATACGATATTCGTTTTAGGAGTTTGATAGCTCGTTGGAAAGGTATCATCGAGGAGACTCATTTTGGGGGCTCAATAATACCTTCATTTGGTCCCTAAAAATGGCATCGGAAGTTAAAACCACTAAAAATAGAAAATTTCCAACATTGCCAGAAAATTGTTTTGAGCCATTTGGAAAAGGTCGGTGGCCACCAATATTCACCTGGATCAATCCTCCCTACTTAGGAAGCAATGGTCTCCATTGCGTGTAGTTCCTAGGGGAGAGGGAAAAGCATTTCTTGAATCTCCATCTTTGTGAGCTGCTTGTCTTGGTGGAGATGTTGCGCTGCTCAATTTGTGGAAATCTGTCATGAACCTGTTGAGATTGAGGCTATTAAACAAGTCGAGATACATGAGAGGATGATGTGCAAAAGGAATCTTTTCACTTTCCTGTAGCCTTTTTTACTTGCTTCTGTTGGATAGAAGGTGCTTGGGGAAAGGCTATAGTGGTTGTCGTTCCCTTTTGTTCCACTTTTGAACAGATTGTGATGAAGCTAAATTTTGCAATATGAGATACTACCTTGCGACACTTTTTAGGTGGAACAGTAGTCAGATCTACCTCTGGTATTCTATAGAGATGACCCCCCAAAGTAACAATGACACTACTGGGTCGAGACTCATAAATAGTATGGCATCTCCACATATATGGTTGGCCCAAGAGAACATCATAGACATTCAGTGGGGAAACATCACATAATACCTCATCGTTGAAGGGTTGGATGCCGTATGACAATCAACATTGTTGGCTGACACGGAGATCTCATCCTTTTCGAATCCACCCGATGTTGTATGGTTGCGGGTGTGGTGTTGTGGAAAATCCCAATTGTTTGACGACCTCTGCTGAGATGAGGTTTTTCTGGCTTCCAAAATCAACAATAAAATGCAGCAGGGTCCCCTTCACCCACATTTGTGAATGAAATGGGTGCTCCCCCTCTTCAGGATCTGTTGGTTCTTCTCGTTGAATTGTTGTGGTCACGCGATAGCAGTGGGGTCTATGTCAATGATCTATCCTTTACCAATATTTTCATAATCAGATTCTGAATCAGGGTTCAGCTCCTTGTCTTTGATCTCGGTGACCAATGACTATTTTGAGCGATATTCATCAGTGTTGTGCCAAGGGATTTTGTGAAAATCACACCATTTTCTGGTGTCCTCCTTTGTCCTCCCGTGACCCTTCTTTTCCTGTGTCTTGGAATGGTTTTCGGGAGGCTGTTTTTTAGGGTCGTCTTTGTCATACTTGTTGTGGATTTGCAGATCTGAATTCCCATTTGTTCTGGTGCTTAAATTTCTGCTCAATTTTAACAGCATATCGATAAGCAGCACCGAGTGATGAGATGTCCAGAAAATCCATTTCAGTCTATATGTATCTGTATAGAGCGCCAAGGTATTTAAGAACCAAATGTCGCTCAGAGTCTTTGATACCCAGCTTGGTACACAAGGTATGGAAGGTATTGGTGAACTGCAGAACTGCTTGGTCCCTCTATTGCCACAGTGTGGTCCATCTCATGTACTGGTCCTCATAGTTGCCAACAGGGTAATACTGTTCCTTTATCGCATCCATAAAAAAATCCCAAGTGGGGTCGACTCCATATATTCCAGACTCCTCTGTGGAACTTTTCTCCCAGTAAGTTTCCCACCAATGTTTGACATGAGGGAGAGATTTAAGGAGTGTGAAGGTGATCTTTTCTTTGTTGAAAAATTTTTGAACAGATAAATAACCTTCTAGTAGATTTAACCATTTTTCCAGGGCTACTGCATCTATCTGTCCTTCAACTACAGGAATATCAAAACTAAATTGTACCTTGAAAGGCGAGGTGCCTCCAAAGTGGTCGCTTGATGAAGATGCGCATGAAGCTATCGACAGACATTGAAGGATGTGGGAAAAATTATCCATCATTTCGTCCCTCTGTCGCATGAGATCTTGTTCAAGCAATAGATTGATAGGATCGTTTGCTCCATCATTTTTATTTTCTTCCGCCATTGAGGGTTTCTTGGGTGTGCGAGAGCGATTCTATTCAAGAGAGACAATCTCAAGACCCAACTTTCTATACTCGGACGTCGTCAGGGACATGCATTGAAAAAAACGATCAAGAGCAGCCTGCTCTGATACTAGTGATCCGGATTGTTTTCGTCACGAAATGAGAGTGGAGATATAATAAAGAAATGCACAGAGATATCACATATATCCAATAATATAACATAAATATATCAGATATGCAACCATAAACAAAAAGATACATTAATACATGATTTCTATTAATGAAAGAAATGTACAGAGACTGTAAAAATACAGAGTCAAAGACTCGCTAGAATGGTGCAGCTTATCTCTGAGAAGAGATGTGACAGCTACTCGCATTCGAAAGAAGATGATTACAATGAGGCTCTGAAGGTATTTTTACAATAAGAAGGAATTCCAAAAACCCTAGACATCCAAAATCCTAACCCTAGGGGATGAAGCACCAAAAGTCATGTGGGCCCCGTTTGGATAAGTGAGTACATCAACTTCCCGGGGTCGTAACTTTTGCATATGATCTCTGTTTTAGCCGTGTGATAGCTCGTTGGAAAGGTATTGTAGAGGAGAATATTTTTGAGGGAAAAATCATGCATTTTTATATCATTGAGAACCTTTATCTCGAAAAACCTTCATTTGGGCCCTCAAAATGGCCCCAGAAGTTAAAACCTGCTGAAAATAGTAAATTGCCAACATTGCCAGAAAATTGTTTTGAGACATTTGGAAAAGGTGGGTGGCCACTGATATCCACCTGGATCAATCCTCCCTCCTTAGGAAGCAATGGTCTCCATTGCGTTGAGTTCCCGGAGGAGAGGGAAAAGAGTTTTTTGAATCTGCATCTTGGTGAGCTGCTTGTCTCGCTGGAGACATCGCGCTGCTCAGTTTGTGGAAATCTGTCATGAACCTGTTGAGTTTGAGGTTGTTCAAAAACTTGAGATACATGAGAGGATGATGTGCAGAATGAATCTTTGCACTTTGTTGTATCCTTTTTGAATTGCTTCTGTTGGATAGAAGGTGCTTGGGGCAAGGCTGTAGCGATTGCATTGTCCATTTGTTCTCCTTTTGAACAGATTGTGAAGAAGCTGAATTTTGCAGTATGAGATACTACCTTGCGGCACTTTTTAGGTGGAACAGTAGTCGAAACTACCTCTGGTATTCAGTATAGATGACACCCCAAAGTAACAATGGCACTACGGGGTCGAGACTCATAAACAACATGGCGTCTCCACATATATGGTTGGCCCAAGAGAACATCACAGACATCCAGTGGGGAAACATCACATAATACCTCATCCTTGAAGGGTTGGATTCTGTATGACAATTGACACTGCTGGCTGACACGGAGATCTCGTCCTTGTCAAGCCACCCTATGTTGTATGGTTGCGGGTGTGGTGTTGTCAACAATCCCAACTGTTTGAGGGTTTCTTGGGTGTAAGAGAGCGATTGTATTCAAGAGAGACAATCTCGATACCCAACTTTCTATACTCGGACCTCGTCGGGGACATGCACTGAAAAAAATGATCAAGAGAAGATTGCTCTGATACCACTCATCCGGATTATTTTCGGCACGAAATGAGAGTGGAGATATAATAAAGAAATTCACAGAGATATCACGTATATCCAATAATATAACATAAATATATCAGATATGCAACCATAAACACAAAGATACAGTAATACACGATTTCTATTAATGAAAGAAATGTACAGAGACCGTAAAAATACAGAGGGAAAGACTCGCTAGAATGGTGGCAGCTTATCTCTGAGAAGAGATGTGACGACTAATTTCATTCACAGGAAGATGATTAAAATGAGGCTCTGAAGGCCTTCTTACAATAAGCAAGAATGCCAAAAACCTTATACATCCAAAAACCTAACCCTAGGAGATGAAGCACCAAAAGTCATGTGGGCCCCGTTTGGGTAAGTGAGTACATCAGCTTCTCGGGGTCGTAACTTTTGCATACGATCTCCGTTTTAGGCATGTGATAGCTCGTTTGAAAGGTATCATCGAGGAGATTAATTTTGGGGGATAAATCATGCATTTGGCTATCATTGAGAACCTATAACTCGAAAAACCTTCATTTGGGCCCTCAAAATCGCCCCGGAAGTTAAAACCTGCTAAAAATAGGAAATTGCCAACATTGCCAGAAAACTGTTTTGAGCCATTTGGAAAAGGTGGGTGGCCACCAATATCCACCTGGATCAATCCTCCATCCTTAGGAAGCAATGGTCTCCATTGCATTGAGTTTCCAGAGGAGAGGGAAAAGTGTTTGTTGAATTTGCATCTTTTTTAGTTGTTTGTCTTGCTGGAGACGCCGAGCTGCTCAGTTTGTGGAAATCTATCATGAACCTATTGAGATTGAGGATATTCAACAAGTCAATATACATGAGAGGACGATGTGCAGAAGGAATATTTTCACTTTTCTACATCCTTTTCGACTTTCTTCTATTGGATAGAAGGTGCTTGGGGCAAGGTTGTAGTGGTTGCAGAGTCCTGTTGTTCTCCTTTTGAATAAATTGTGAAGAAGCTGAATTTTGCAGTATGAGATACTACCTTGCAGCACTTTTTAGGCAGAACAATAGTCGAAACTACCTCTGGTATTCTGTAGAGATGACCCCCCAAAGTAACAATGACACTATGGGGTCGAGACTCATAAACAACATGGAGTCTCCACATATATGGTTGGCCCAAGAGAACATCACAGATATCCAGTGGGGCAACATCACATAATACCTCATCCTTGAAGGGTTGGATGCCATATGATAATCGACACTGTTGGCTGACACAGAGATCTTGTCCTTGTCGAAGCCACCTGATGTTGTATGGCTGCGGGTGTGGTGTTGTCGACAATCCCAACTATTTGATGACCTCTTCTGAGATGAGGTTTTTCTGGCTTCTGCTATCAACAATAAAATGCAGTGGGGTCCCCTTCGCCCACATTTGTGAATGAAAAAGGAGCTCCCCCTCTTCAGGATCCATCGATTCTTCTGGTTGAATTATTGCGGTCGCGACAATAGCAGTGGGGTCTGTGTCAATGATCTATCCTTTACCAGTATTTTTAGAATCATATTCTGAATCAGTGTTCGGTTCCTTTTCTTTGATCTCGATGATCAATGACTATTTTGAGCAACATTCATCAGTGTTGTGCTAGGGGATTTTGTGGAAATCACACCTTATTTCGGTGTCCTTCTTTGTCTTCCCGTGACCCTTCTTTTCCTATAACTTGGACTGGTTTTCGGGAGACTGTTTGTTAGGGTCATCTTTGTCATACTTTGGTTGTTGCGGATTTGCAGATCCAAATTACCATTTGTTCTAGTGCTTAAATGTCTTCTCAATTTTAACAGCATATCGATAAGCAACATCGAGTGATGAGATGTCCAGAAAATCCATTTCAGTC
>JZKD02S2235445.1:102130-117256 GCA_000966675.3 Picea glauca
TTCTGTCTCCCAAGAAAGTTCATACTCGATCTCATCCAAACCCAGAACCCGCGATAGTGATAGACAATCCCGAATGGTTGCTCAGGCGAAAGACATTAGCTGCTGGTTCAGTGAATCTTTTTCCCCTCCATAAGTCTCCTTCCTTTTCCGAGAAGCTTGTTGCCTCTCAAAACTCTGACCTTGAAACTTTTCCACAGCGAAGACTAGTTGTAACACGGTCCGACAGTTTTGTGACTGAAATCGTCTTTGACCCAACTGCGTTGCAACCCCGAACCCCCGAAGTTCATTCCCCCATGACTAAACCTCAAATCACTCCCTCAGCACTATCTAGTCCCTCCTCGTCCTCATCTTCAGCCGCTACCTCGCCAATCATCCAGGTTGTCATCCCACCACCTCCACCCATAATGGCAGCTCGATATGCTCCTTTGGTGTTGGCTGCGCCGCTTCATGACATGCCCCAAGATTATCAAACTAGACTTCCAAAGTTTGATGCAACAGGACCTTTAAACGCCCAAAAACACGTAGACAAAATGAATGATTATTTTGACCTGCAAGAAGTTGATGAGGCTGACGTTCAAATGCGATTGTTTGCTCAAAGTTTGACAGGTGACGTCAAAAAATGGTTCAAAGATTTACCTGCCGCCTCAGTCCCTGACATTGTCACGCTCCAAAGGAGTTTTCTTGACAGATGGGGTAAAAAAAAATCATCTCCAAATACTGTCAGAATACGAGAATATAAGAAGAAATCAAGGCGAGACGGTACAAGATCACTGCACCCATTTCAACAACTTGTACAATGCAATCCCAACTGAAATCAAACCCCCACAGGGTCTAGCATTGATTAAATTCCCTGATGGATTTGATGCCGACATGTCATACCAACTAAGGGAAAGAAATTCTGCCACCTTGGAGGACATGGAAAAAAGTTCTATAAGTGTGGAGGCCAATCTATTGGCAAAAAGGGCACGTTAGAGGTCATAAAGAAGATTCACAATTAAAGAAGAACCTTCCACGTCGAACACAGATTCCAGATTGGATTCTTTGACCAGAGCAATGGAATTAATGATGGAAAGACTTATGGTGTCAGACAGAAATCCTCCAAGAGACAACCCACCTACTCCTCAGGTTCGAAATCCCAACTTCAGGAGAAACCCTCCTCAAATTAGACAAAGAGATCCTAGAGATCAAAGAGAACAGAGAGGTCCAGATCAACAGATCAGACCTCCATTGCAAGAAAACTATGCTGATGAAGGAGGGGAGGTGATTGAGGAATTGGAGGACACTCACATCAACCTCATGGGCATTCACGACAATGAAGCCATCTTCCTTACCCAAGAAGAGCAGGAACTCTTTCTTCTAAATCAAACAAAAGTAAGTGAAGAAGCTGAAGATGAAGAACAATAGGCCTTTGAAAATGCTATTTTGGAGGTACATCGTCAGTACAATCCGCGGAGTAAGAAAACAGAAGGGAATTCCCCAAAAAATATGACTGAAACACAGAAGGTAACTGAGACCAAGAAGACACCTGAGCCATCTACTGAGAAGACTCCTAAGAAAACTACTGCAGAGAAGATTCTGGAGAAGGGTACTGCTGAGAAGATTCCTGAAAAGAGTAAATTCGACGCTCCCGTGAAGAAAAACATCACCATTCTGAAAAGGCCATCACATCCCAAGGTTTCACCTATTAACCCACCAAGTACTTCTGAGTAGAAGAATATGGTGGACAAACCAGAATTGATGAGCAGAAACCCTACACCTTTCAGCCTTGAGGGGGAATTGGCAAAAATAAAAATTCCCATCCCACTTACAGAGTTGATGAACAGAGGCGGTTATCGTTCACGGGTGATTAAAGCACTAGCCATTGAACCTGACATAGGCATGAAGGCCTTAACCATTGGATCAACAAGTCATTCAGACACTGTGAACCTTACTGATGATCGACCCGAGCTTCTTTTTGAACCTGAAGTAGATGGTCGAGACAATACTGGGGAGGTCGCTCCTTTTTACATCAGTTTGAACATACACAACTTGATATTGCATAACGCTATGCTGGATTCGGGTGCTTCCCACAACCTAATTCCTAAGGCAGTAATGGAAAAACTGGGACTGGAGGTCACTAGACCATACAAGGATTTACACTCGTTCGACTCCAACAAAGTCAAATGTATTGGTTTTATCAAGGATCTATGCATAACCTTAGTTCAGATTCCTGCGAAAAGCATGGTAATGTATGTGGTGGTTGCAAACATCCCACCGAAATATGGAATGTTGCTATCCCAGTCTTGGGGGGCAAAGTTAAAAGGAACCCTGCAGTTGGATATGTCGTACGCCACTATCCCAGTGTTTGGGCAACAAAGAAGATTATACAGAGAAACATTGATGAAGTACATGGTCAGTAGCCAAGAGAAACCACACAATTATCCCCTTTACTCTATGCATTCCGATTTATATTCGTTCATCATGTACAATGATGGTGATACGGAAGAACAAGATATTCAGTTAATGGAAGACACATCTAGTCAAGATGAAGGCCCAGAAAGCATTGACGTAGCAAAGATGAAGAACGTGATAATTGAAGAGTTACCCGCTGATTTTTGGAGCATGGATTTTGATGGAGATGTGAGTAAAGAAGGGGCAGGAGCTGGAGTATGGCTGCATAATCACAGAAACAGGTACTCAGAAAATCATTCCTACAAACTAAATTTCCAGTGCACTAACAATGTTGCCGAGTATGAAGCCTTGATGCTCGATCTGAAGCTTTTGAAAAAGGTTGGTGCTAAACAGATTATGGTAAGAGGTGATTCTGAGTTGATAATCAAGCAAATTAAAGGTGAGTATGATGTGAAACACCCACGTCCGAGAGCTTATAGGAACGTTGTTCTTGATGCTTTGAGGTGTTTTACTGAAGTTGATTTGCAGGTAATTCCGAGAGGACAGAATATTCTGGCAGACGGATTGGCCACCTCAGCAACCACCTGTAAGATTCCTTTCTGCCCAACTCATCCATATACTATTGAGGTGAGATGTAGACCAACCATTCCTGACAATATTAGGTACTGGAAAGTGTTTGGTAATGACGATCAAATTGAATATTTTCTGCAATGCAAAAACGATTTTGAATGTACAAATATAGATTTAGAGAATGAAGATGAAAATGTAAATAATTCTGATTTTGAAATTGACAGTGTAAATACCGTAGATTCAGGAAAATTAAGCGATGACGAATTGGATGCTGACGTTTTACAGTTGAAACACAATGTTTTACCTAGAGGCCTAGTTCCTTTAGAGGACTTGTTTGATTCTAATGACGTAGCCAAAAAACCAAAAATAGAAGCTCATGGACAAGAGGTAGAAGACTGTAATATAGGGACTGAAGAGAAACCTAGGATGGTCAAATTGTCTAAATCATTACCCCCAGAGAAAAAAATCAAGTACATTGAACTATTCAAAGAATATTTGGATGTCTTTGCCTGGGGCTATGAAGATTTGAAAGCCTATGATACCAGCATCATACAACATAGGATTCCAATAAAAGAAGACCAGAAATCGTTTAGATAGAAACTTAGGAGGATAAATCCCAAGTTTCTCCCTCTGATAGAAAAGGAGATCAAGAAAATGTATGATGCCAAAATCATAGTTCCAATACGTTTTTCCAAGTGGGTCTCTAATCTGGTCCCTACTCGTAAGAAAACCAGGGAAATCAGACTCTGCATAGATTTTCGAAATCTGAATAAAGTCTCCTTGAAAGATAATTACCCCTTGCCGAAAATGGACCACATCCTGCAAAGGGTGGTCGGGTCTAGTCGAATTTCTCTGCTAGATGGTTTCTCGGGTTACAATCAGGTCTTAGTTCACCCGGACGACCAAGACAAAACCGCTTTCACCACACCATGGGGAACTTTCATGTATGTGAAAATGCCTTTTGGTCTGATGAACTCAGGAGCCACTTTCCAGAGGGCTATGGATATTGCCTTCGTGGAAGAATCAGGCAAGTTTATTGTTGTATATTTAGATGATGTGACTATGTTTTCCCAATCTGATGATGAACACCTAAGACACCTCAGACGAGTCTTCGAGAAATGTAGAAGGTTTGGGATTTCTTTAAATCCTAAGAAATTTATTTTCAGGTTAGAAGAAGGGAAACTGTTGGGACACATCATCTCCAACGAGGGAATCAAAATAGACCCTAGCAGAATCGAGGCCATACAAAATTCAGAACATCCAAGAAACCTCAAAGAACTACAGTCTTTATTAATTTTCTGTGAAGATTCATTCCCAATCTAGCAAAGCTCCTCAGGAACATTACAAGCATGCTTAAAAAGGATGTAAAAATAAAATGGGACTCTGAGTCCAGACAATCTTTCGAACAAGTCAAATGAGCACTCACATAAGCCCTTGTTTTGATTAGTCCATATTTTACTAAGGATTTCTATCTCTTTTCTTTCGCCTCTGAACATACTATAGCAGCGGTGTTACTACAGAAGAACAACGAAGGGTATGAACAACCCATAGCTTTCTTTAGCAAAGCATTAAGAGATGCTGCTCTAAATTACAAGATCATGGAGAAGCAAGTTTTTTCTTTGGTAAAAGATCTAAAAGACTCTAGGGTCTACATTCTCCATTCCCACACCATAGCTTATGTTCCGAACGCGGTAGTGAAGGACATCTTGACATAGGACAATCCGGATGGAAGAAGGGGAAAATGGATTGTTGTCATTTTAGAATACGATTTAGAGATTAAGCCCACTAAACTAATCAAAGGTCAAGGCCTTGCTAAATTAATGGCTGAATCTAACTTTCATGCTCTTGACATTAATTTTCTAGATGTGGCAGATGAACAGGGTGAGATGGTGACTCCAAACGTGAGAGAGGTATTTCTCAACTCTCCATGGTATGCAGACCTTATATTCATTTTACAAAATTTACAAGCTCCCCCTGGTTTGAATAAGACTAAATCTAGATTTTTAAATTTGAAATCTTTGAAATTATGTATTCTAGAAGGAAATTTGTATTGGAAAGATCCTGCAGGCATTCTGTTAAATTGTTTACTGAAAGATGAAGCTGATAAAGTGTTGCAAGAGTTTCCTGTAGGAGAATGCAGTGGCCATTTGAACTGGAAGGTCACAACCAACAAAATACTTAGAGTTGGATTCTACTGGCCCACCCTGTTTGCCGATGTGCATTAGAAGGTAACAGAATGCCACCAGTGCCAACTATTTGAAGGCAAAAGGAAACTCCTTCCTTTACCTCTAAAACCAATCTCAGTTGAGGCCCCTTTCTAGCAATGGGGGCTCGACTTCATTGGAGAAATACACCCACCTTCTTCAGGCCAACACAGGTGGATTCTTACTGCCACGGATTATTTTACCAAATGGATCGAGGCAGTACCAAGCAGGCAAGCCACTGACTCTGTTATTATCAAATTCCTTGAAAATAATATTTTATCTCATTTTGGTTGTCCTAGAAAGATTATAACTGACAATGCAGCTGCCTTTCAGTTGAAGAAGCTCATAGATTTCTACAATCAGTATCACATTGGTTTGGGGCACTCCACAGCCTACTACCCTCAAGGGAATGGGTTGGCAGAATCCTTAAACAAAACTTTGGTAAATATCATCAAGAAAACATTGCAAGAAAACAAGAAATCATGGCACAACAAATTAGTGTTTTCATTGTGGGCTGACAGACTAACCACCAAAAGGTCAATTGGTATGTCACCATACCAGCTGGTCTATGGTACAGAAGCAATTTTCCCCACTTCCTTAAGAGTCCCTGTCATGAAGTTGCTTCAAGAGGTACAAGCTGAGCCAAATGACTCACAGAGAAGGATCAACCAGATGATCCATTTTCAACAGACTAGGGAGGAAGTTTTCAAAAAGACTCAGGTAGTTCAAGAAAACATCAAGAATATCTTTGACAAACGAACCAAGGAAGATGATTTTGAATTAGGAGATTTGGTGCTGAAATGGGACGCCAGAAATAAAGACAAGGGAAAGCATGGAAAATTTGACAATCTGTGGAAAGGACCATACATGATCCAAGCTTTCAGGGGAAACAATGCTTTCTTGCTAAACAACGTTGATGGGTCAGATCTGGCAGGAGCACCTGTAAATGGTAGAATGTTGAAACATTATGTTCCACCTTAGTAAGAAATTCGAGTTTCCACTCTCCATTGTATATACCAGTTTAAGTTTCATTTTTCACTTGCATTGTCTGAGTGAAGAACATCAGACGGTTGGTTGAAGCCCGAAGAGAAGGCCCTAAGCTGCTGACTATTGTTTTTCCAATTTTTGAGAATAAAACCAACGAAGATTGCTAGGAAGAAATTTTCAGGACTACAGGAATCAAGATTCTTGGCATTTCACAGGGAAAGTACCATCCCCAGGTGGAGCCGTTGTTATCACCCCATAAGTTATGGGAATCAACTGGTGACTGGGATATTATCTATCTCTAGTATTTTTGTTGACAAATGATTTTTCATTTTGCAAATAATTTGAAAAGAAAAATAAAAAGAAAAAGAAAATAAAAAGAAAAAAGAAAAAGAAAAGAAAAAAGAAAAAGAAAAAGAAAAGAAAAAAGAGAAAAGAAAAAAGAAAAAGAAAAAAAGAAAAAAGAAAAAGAGGGCATAAAAAAAAAATTGAAACAAAAGCCCCATGCAATAATAGTAACTTGGCCATACCTTTCAAGCATGGCCAAGTTCTTTTTAAATTTGATGTTGATAGGGTAGTGAATGATTTGGCTAAACAGTTTAATCTTAGCCAAAGTGTCTAGGTTAGATTAGTGAATAAATCTGGCCAGACTGTCTAATCCTGGTCAGATAGCCCCAGGGTAGAGTAATTTCTTAACCCGACAGTTTAATCTGGGTTAACTGTCATAGGAAGATAGGTTAGTAGGTAGGTTAGTTGCTTCATTGGTTGACTCCAATAAAACCAACTCGATGTAAAATGTCACCCCATGTCTCAAATGTCTAAAGGATAGTTTGGTCGAAGCCCCATGGTGGTGTCTCTTTGAATTTGGGGGAAAAAACCCATAAAATGCATATATCCTAAGTTTTCCCCCAGCACATGTGCTTTTCCACTCACCATTTATGCCCCATGCACTTTTTGATGGTATAGATCACAGCGCTCAGATCTACGATGCACAGAGCATTCCGGACCCCCCCGTCCATTCTGCCTTTAACTGAGGGGGGGGTTCGGAATGAATGATAAACAGTGCACTAAAATCTGCAGCCAAGAAGATGGCATGTAGATCAACGGTTCTAATGGGATTTCGGACCCCCCTTGATGATATGTTTTTAACCGAGGGGGGGGGTCCGAAATAGTTTTTTCCCTCTGGAGGGCCCCTTGTCATACGTGGCGTCAGACTAGTGGTTCCGAAGTCCCATCACCATCTGCTATCTGACAGCTCCTGTCACTCATAGACGTCATCTTCCACTTGTTCCACTTGCCTCCGAGGTATGTCACATCCGACAACTGTTGTCAATCCCCTACCCCTTTTCAATCATGAACAACCCCTTATTGCGACTTTCACCTCCAATCCCTAGCAGCCATGTCACCCATCCATATGTTTTGGCCACCGTCACCTTCCATCGCAACCCCAAGTGGCCCGTTGTCCATTTATTACTGGATAACATACCCGTTATCCTGCTGACCTGTCTCCCGCGTCCAACCGACCCCAGTTTTAAATAAAGTTACCGTTCTCCTCAATTTTCGTTGTTCACTCGTCGCACCAGAAAATCTCATAGCTAGTCCCTCCATTACATCCCGTCGCCTTCATCCATAGTCATTCGACCCCACTAACTTCGTGTTTATTGCAGGTACTGTTGCAGAGATGGCGCCAAAGCCAAGACAAGCAGAAGGATAGGAGAATCCTTTTCTCCCGCCTCTTGTCGACCTGGACAAAATCCCATTGGTCGACAAAGATAGATTGATCGCTGATACCAAGTGTGATTTCAATTTTTCATACCTCCAGTCATGGCTCCGAGAGGTTTTCCTGGACCAGAGCGATGAAATTGCGCTCTGGGAGTCCAATTTACCCCTTTACCTTTTTCCCCAGATTCACCATTTCCCTGAGTTCGCACTTAAGTGCCAATCTCACTACATCCCCGAACAAAGAGCCATCATATCCTCATCTGGAGACACCCTTTTCTTCATCACTCCCAAAGACATAGACCAGATGATGCAAATTCCCCGTGCTGAATCTGTGTCCCCTTTCAATCTAGAAATCCTTACTGAGTTGTACCAGAAGATGACTTTTCCCCAGAGAGCTCAAATTTTTGAGTTTTTCCTTCCCACCTCCGCTCAATTCCCTTCCACAAATCCCCCTTAGCCATCATCCATGTTCTCTACCAAAGGAAACCAAGACATTTCCTCCCTTTGTGCCCTGCTAGGTTACTATTCCGACCAATGGGTAGATGAGCCCATTCTGGGTTTTCTATCCACTTTCTCCAATGATGAAAAACCCACAACACAGTTTGATTACAACACCTTTTTGGCCAACAATATTCATGAACAGTTCGTGAATTTTGGCATGGAAGGCATGTTCAGATATTCTTCTATATTGGCATACATGTTTGTCTACTTTCAAGCAGATAAATTTAGTTTTTCCATGCAGAAGATGGATGTAGATGGAAGGCCTCAGCCAGTCACAGCATGGACCTCTTTGCTAAAGCATAACTCCACAGAGTACAGCTTCAAAGCATTCATCGACATGTTCTACCACCCTGTGGTAAGCATGTTGAGCGGCAGGCTCGAGCCTCGAATAAACGACGAAGTCCAGAGAATTCTGCATCTCTCGGACAACACCAAGACCAGAGATTGGTACCTATATCAAAATCATACCGAGATCAGAGTATTCGGGTGCGAGTTGGTACCTTACAAGCTGCCTAAGTATGTGTCGGTAATAATTTTTGCTCTAGAATACATAAGACAAATCATGAATTCAGATGATATCCATTTCATGTCTTTGAAGAAAAAGCAGCAGCTTCGGATCAAGGGTCAGATTGGCTCCTTCATATGCAACATTCGAGGCGCCGGAGAAGAAGCTGGTCGGATGCTGAGAGAGATGAAGTTTTTCTTAAGCTTCCCATGGCACTGTGACCCATGCGGGATCATCTTAGAAATGCGGGTGAAGAACAAAAACATCCCATACGTTCATGAGTCCAAGCCTGAGAGTGAAAAATTTGCCAACCAGACTGGGTGGGTTCCTGACACCTTGGTTGAAGCAGAGCAGCAGACTCCTCCGAATTCTATTCCACCAACGTCCACGCCACAGGTCCCCAAGGAAAAAAGGCCTCGACAAGAATCATCTTCGCTTGTCACAGAGGTGTCGTTTGAAGAGTTCCAACTACATACTAATAGGCCCAAGACAGCCATAGTTCCCAGCTCTACTGGTGAGAAAGAGGTCCCACCTACCACAGTGACTAAGTCTGTCATTCCACCCTTCGGGTTGAGCCTGCATAAGGAAATCACCCCAGTTGTGCCAAAGAAAGTCACAGATTCTCCATTGGGTACTTAGCAGGGAAAGACTGGGCCCAAGTTGAGTATTTTCGAGAAGTATGAGATGATTAAGAAAAAGAATCAGACTCTTACCAACAACACCTATGCTCAGTTTCGAAAGCAAACGTCAACTGCACAACACAGGTTGTTGTCTGCATTTGACACAGAAAAGGGCAGGATGCACATGGCCTTCCTCCAAGCGCAAGTACCAGAACCGAAGGTAATCACAGATTACAAGAGGGCCACCTTCGAGTTCCAGACGAAGGATGTGCACCCATCAGATCAGATGGATTTGCACACACAGACTGGAGAGATGGTATTTCACACATTGGCACATGCTTCTTCTTCAACGGAAAAATTGCAGGTGTCACTCAACAACGCTCAAACACAGCTCAAGTTGGAGAAGATTTCATCCTTCTCAAAAGACAATAGGATTAAGACTTTGGAGGAGCTAGTCCTCAAGATCGGCTATGATCCTTCAAATTTCAAAGCTGCAGAAGAGATGATAAAGAAGAAGAATGCAGACATTGCATCCTTGAGAAAACAACTAAATCTCCCACCTACAGAGGACTCACAGGCGAAGGAGATAGCAGAGAAAGAACGTGAGAAGGATGAGATGTTAAAGCTGCTCATGGAGCAGAATGCTCAGCTCAAAGAAATGGAAGCTGAGATGGAGAGATTATTGAAAGAAAAAGAGCAACTGAATCCAATGGAAGGCATTGCATTGAGTGCTATCCCAATTGCAGGATTGAGCACTGCAATAGTAACAACAATTCCATCGGCAACACCAGTGACATCACAAGAGGGAACATCCGACCTCGCCAAATCCCTGGAAAAGATGAACCTGCAAGAGACTGAAATCAACAGGCTTAAGAAGGAAGTTGAGAACCTCCAGAAACTCAAAACTTCTTTCCAGACCAGTCTCTCCAAAGAGAAGTAGGTAACTGAGAAGCTCAAGAAGGAACTACAGCAGCTCCAAAAACAAACAATGGCAGGGAAGACTTTGGCTGAGGTCAAAGAGAATGTATGGACAGACATCACAAAGTCCATAAATGAAATCTGGCCCATGATCCAAATTATGTTTGAGCATAACGAGTTGGTCCAGAGGAGTAAATAGGCTATTGAAAATATCAGAGTAGAATTGGGAGACAGACTAGCTCAGAAAAATGACATCATCAAATTCCTCAATTCTAAGACCAGAGAAGAGCTAGAAGAGTTGAAGATAGAAGACAGAACAAAGACCATCCTTGAGGTCAAGAGAGTTTTGACCAAGAGAGAATTAATGCTTCAATTGGAAGAAAAGGTTCAGATCATGGACTAGGGGGTACAAAGGTTTTTCAGCAAAATCGAGGCTCTCTAGAAGAAAGGTCTCCCCGATCTGAAGGTTATTAATGATAAACTGATGACACTCCCAGATTACAAAAAGAGACTGTCTAAAGTGTCTAAAGACAGTTCAAAGTTTGTTGGCATACAAGGGAGCATCACCGACAAAGAATTCCTGGACGCTCTCCAGTTGGACATCAGTATCCAACATGAGATTCAATACATATTCCTTACTAAGCCCACATTCTCCAAATATACAGAAATGGATGAAGTGTATCGGAGACTACTCAAAGTCACTGTGCCTAGTCATCTTAGATGGGAGGAACTTTGTGATCTGCTTGATTAACAACTGAGTTGTCCAGGTCTAGTCACCTGTCCAGTCAGAAGAGGTTGTGCAGAAACCTCGCCAATGGCCTACCCCAGAAATCAACAAGCAGTTACACCAAGTCATCAAGCAATTTTGATTAGTTAAATTAGTTAGACTAAAAATAGAATGAGCATGTCCTGATCAGTTATGACAGGAACGTTTCTAATTTGAATTATAAATACTTCACCTTTCGAAGTATTGAGGGTTGTTGATCTTTGCACCCCGACGCTATTAGACTGTATCATTTTTTAATAGATCTACCATTAATAAAAGGAGGCACTTTTACAGGATTCTTGCGTGTATTCACTGGTGATGTTTATTTCTCTCAGTTAAATGTTATCCTTGCTTTGTGGTCATATTGTTTTCTATAACTAATCTTTAAGAGTAATGAATGTTGCAGGATTTATCTTAGATACCCTGTTTCCGACTCGAAAGGTTTTTAATGTTTATCTTCTGATGTTTTCAAATAAGAAATTCTTAAATGCTTCTTAGTTGAATTTATCTTTCTCATCTTTTCTTTTGTCCATCATTTAAGCTACTAAAATATCCAGTGAGTATATTATCTCGCCCTGTGAAAGTCTTCTTTATCGTTTCTGGTTGTATCTTAGATTTATTTAAACACAGACCCCATAGCCGAATGGATGTGTAGACTGTCTCAACCAATTTAAAAGACACTTGGACAACAAAACCTACCTATTTCTTTAACTAGCCTAACATCTAAAGTTATAAACAAAGCTAAAATCATATAGAGAGATCCCTCTCTAAAGTTGGAAGGGATAGATCCCAACTTTAAAAGTGGTTGGATAAAGTTACATTTGTAGATTTCTTCTTTTTCAACCTCTAGGAAATTTACCAAGTGCTAACAGAAGGTACATTAGTTATCTTTACACATCAATCAATATATTGTAACATGATAAAGGCGTGATGACCATGGAATCAGACAACTAAATCACTCTGTGTGCATGGGGGAAATGGGGGAGGCACTAAGGAAGAGGGAATGATCTATATGGAGGCCAGAAGAAGGAAGCAATGTACACTAGAATGATGGAAGAGGAGTAGACTAGGGAAATAATAAGGAAAGAAGGAGTGATGCATAGTTGATGACCCTATCAGTATAAGATCAATAGTAAGAAGAGGGAATTAGTCGAGCAAGAGGGCTTGGAAAATGATGAGGAAGAGGTATAGGATATTCATGTGATAGGGAATATTGAGGAAATCTTGTGTGCCACATATGAGAGGAAAACCAGAGGTCAGGGGTCTAGTGCAGAAGAAGGCTCTTCATTCCAAATATGAATTAGTGTGAAACCCACAACCCCATGTGCGTCTAAGACATCTGAAGAAGAAAAACTAGGTAACCAAAAAGTGATTAGTGGTAGAAGTATTTTTACAGGATGTGGGTCCAGTGGAAACTCAAGCATAAGTGTAAGTACAACAAGTAGTAGTCAATTATATACACTACGCGGAGGTGGTAGTACAACAAACTTCACAATGGAAGGACAAGATCCAACTATTAGGTTACCATAGTTCCGAGGAGATGGTTCATATGACCTAGAGAAGAATTTGTTTATATGTGAGAAGATATGGGAAGCTAAGCATATTATAGATGAAGATACAAAGGTTGTACAGTAGGAAATAAAATTCAAATACCATGCATTAGAATGGTACATGGGTCTCGCAACAAATAATCCAATGGGAGTGCCTACAAATGTAGTAGAGGTGAAGAGAAATTAATTAATGAATTTCAGAAACCAAGTTCAGAGGATCAGTTCATGAATGAAATGATATAAATTAAACAGAAACCAAGAGAATCATTCTGGGAGGTGGACCAAAAGTTCAAAATACTAAAAGGTAAGTTGAAGTACCCTATTATTGATATACAACATAGACATTTTTTTGTTAACTCTTTATTGCCACATCTAAAGTATCCTTTAAGACAACAAAAGTTCCAAATTCAGGTTGAGGCCCTACAAGCAGCCTTACAGTTAGAATAAAATCAGTATAAGCAGACAGATTCAACTATGGAGGAACTAAGACAATATATCGAGAACTTGACATTTCAGTTAAATTAGAATAAAGGAAAGGAAAATAGGGAAGATGTTTGGTGCACATTTTGCAGAACAAAAGGTCATGATAAGAATGAGTGCCCAACCTTTGCGCAATGTATATGAATATTGATTCCAAATATGTTATCATTAGGAGGAACATGGTGTGATATATGAAAAACACAAGGGCATATGTTGCAGAAGTATCATATAGTACCGAAGAGTACATTTTGTAATTTTTGCAAGTCAATTGGAAATGAAGACAAGGACTACATAACCTTGGAGATAATGAAGGAGAGGACATCATATGCATATAGGGTGCATACTGAGTTAATGACAACACAACTTGTGAAACAACCATAGTATAATAATGCACAACAACCACAATATAATTCCACGCAGTAGTTTCAAGAAAAACTATAGTATAATAACACAACAATTTGGAGCACCACCATAGTATAACAATGTACAATAGTGTGTAGCTCCACCATAGTACAATAATGTGTATCTGCAGTACAATCAAGGACCTCATTATAATACACCACTCGGAGATAATCAGGGTAACAAAGGAGGCTTCATAGGAGGAGGTTGAGGAGGAAGAGGATTTGGAGGAGGTAGAGGACCTGTAGCTTGTCCTAAATGTCAGAAACCTTGAAACTATGCAAGGGAATGTCCACCAAAACCTGTGACATGTATGTATTGTTTCACAATATACCATGAGATAGAAGATTTTCCGACACTTTTGGTAAATATGCAGGACAAGAGGAACCAGAATAATCAAAACGTCCAATGGATTTTTGTAGAAAACAAAAAAGAGGATGGGAAGAAGATCAACATAGTTACTAGAGGTGGAGCAAAGATAGGAGAATATGCAACAAATAAGGATCAGGATCAGTACCAGTGGGTCGGGAAGAATACATTGTCTGAATAGAAGTTTGATGTGTGCAAAGAGGAGACTTTCAAATAGGCTAGAGAAGAGATTTTGAAGGAGAACATTGTGTCAAATTCAGGAACAAATCTAGTGGATGAGGTACTAGTGTATGGCATGCCTCCATTATTTGATCAGACTAGAAAAGAGAAACCTTCAGAGCAAGTAGGTAACTTAAGAAAAATTTTGGGGTCATGTGTAAAATTATTGAATGATAAGAATTCATTACAAGTACTGCAGAGTTTGTTAGAAAAGTGTAATTCTGGGGAAGAAGGGGTAAAAACAATTAATCAGGCCAGAAAGAAGAGAAGAACAAACAAAGAATTTAGGTTGAATGCAAACATTGTATATTTCAATATGGGTGATATCATACTAGAATTAGGGTATGAAGTCAATGTTTTTCCAAATAAGACATGGGAAGATATGGGAGAACCTCAATTGGGGTATTCACATATCCAGTTGAAGTTAGAAAATCAACACAGAGTGGTTCCAATTGGACGATTGAATGTTAAGAACCAAATATCAATATAGCATAGAAAAACCTCAGAATAAGTACTCAATTCCATGAAAAAGAGAGAAACTCAGATAATAAGCCTCTTCGAGGGGGAAACCTCCTTATGCCCACATAAATGTACAATTACAAGATGATTCAAAATGAAAATGTCTCCTTGGTATATATAGTAGACTAGGAGGTATAATTATAACTAATGGACTAAAGCCGACATAAATACAATAACATTACTAATATAATATTCCCTAATTAAGGGGTAATGAGCCACTATTTAGGGCTTAACATGCCCCTCCCCCTGAGACAAGTGTTTTCCACAATTCTTGAGTAACTTTGGATGATTCTTTATAAAAGACTCATCTTCCCAAGTGGAATCTTTAGCCGATAGTTTCCTCCATTTAATGAGATACTCTGAAATGGATCTATTCCTCAGCTGGCGAATTCTTGTGTCAGTGATGGCT
>JZKD02S2235445.1:122130-151525 GCA_000966675.3 Picea glauca
TACAAGATGATTCAAAATGAAAATGTCTCCTTGGTATATATAGGAGACTAGGAGGTATAATTACAACTAATGGACTAAAGTCGACATAAATAAAATAACATTACTAATATAATATTCCCTAATTAATGGGTAACGAGCCACTATTTAGGGCTTAATATTGAAAGGGATTCTAGTAGATCTATATGGTGTGTGCACCATGGCAGACTTTGAATTCATTGACATAGTAGAAAATAATTCACCATATCCAACATTGTTGGGTCTGGATTGGGATTTTGATAACCAAGACATTATCAATTTGAAGACAAGAAAGATGATATTCGAATTTGGAGAGTACATAGTTATTGCACCATTGGATCCCTTAGAAGGAGGAAGGTATGTGTAACCTGTGATAGACAATTTTATTACAAAAGATGTAAATCAGTTGCACATAACTACTGCGTGTGAAGATGATTATATCAAACCAACTGTAGATGGAATGTTGATTTGGAGGAGTATTAGTTCTTGTGCTTCAGAATCTGACACAAGACTAGAAAACTGGAAGCAAGGATTACATTAATCATCCGCTAGAAGATGTGCCAAAATGATGCACATGCTAATATGGATTAGTTCAGAGGTAGGAGAGCCTCCTACTTTTTATGTTCAGAATGACTTAGAATAATTTTTAATGAAATTTGAATCATAAGTAGTAGAAAATCATAGACTACTATTATTAGATATTACTTTGAAAGGTACACCTTCCCATTGGTGGGGTACACATAAGGAGAAGATCAACAAATGGTTTCAGTGTAGAAGGTTACTGCACATTAGGTTTGACACATAGAAGGAGAAAACGTTTTTGGAGAAATATGATGGATTTGGACAACCCAGAGATCATGTAGATATGTTCATGGTTCAATGGATATTAGTAACACCAGAAGAATGACCATACCATTTTATTCACACATTAGAAGGAATTCCAAAGAACTGGTACACAGAATTGGAATAACGCAGAGAAATTGCAAATTGGGAAGATATACAACAAAATTTTGTGGCTACATTTTCCTTTGAGCATGAAAATCCAAAGATAGATACAACATTGAAAGTGGTAAGAGATAGGATATTTGAAGAACCAGAATTTGAAATAGTCCCAACATATCAAAATCAAAAGAAATAGAAAGTCAGACAATTACTACATTGTTATCATGTTGCAGAAGAATAAGAACCAATAAAAGAAAACATGTGTAACATCCAGATCCCATAAGTTGAAGGTGAGAGGGAAATAAAAGGTCCAAAGCTAGATTCAGAAGATTATGCATCCCCATTGAATATCAAGAAGGTAAACATTGGTACTGTAGAAAAACCAAAAGAAATCCCCCTACGGACTAGCAAATAGGGTTATAGTATGCATGCAAATATGACCAAAAGAAACCTACTTTCTACCTTCATCCCAGACTTAATCCCCATTTATTTTCAGCAAATACATGGTTAGACCAACATACCTTGTTCTGGATGTTCGATGTCGATCCTTCTTCATGCTTGATCGCTTTTTGGCAGCTCTCCTCCCAAGGATGACCTGCATACAAAACAAGCAACAAACTACACATGCATTTTACCTATAGACTAATGGGTTAGAGATTCAAACATACATTTACTAAACTATGAAGAACTCATATAGTGGGACAAGAAAAGCATTTCTTTATTATTAACTTTAATGAATCAACTTACAATGTCGAGACCAACCACCATTCCGCGAATCCCGATCCTGGGCTCCTCTTCAAATGTCCTCCAACTTCTTTGCTTTGTATATCTTCTTGCACAAGGATGGCTAAAGGGTTGGGACAATGGGAATGTGCAATTGGGCAGATTTTATTTACTCTTATTCTCCTCCTCCAAATGGGACCCCTAACCCTTCTAGGTATTTGGACGAACCCTCAGCCATGCATGGTCGGGAGTTTCAGTTGACTCACCCAAAGTTGTGTGTTCTGTCGACAAATTTACTTTTTTCGTGATTTTGTTGGTCCATGGGGGTTTTTTTAGGTCAGCTAGCGTGTACATGCATGTAGTAATGGAGTAGGGCACGTGGACCCTTATAAAAGAGGTTTTTTAAAGATTTGTTCAGTAGTGCTTTGGGAAAGAAGGGATCTGAGATGGCCTAATGCCAAGTAAGCATGTAAGGTGCAAATTAGGGTTATAACAGATGCCCCCTAATGTGTGAGGTTAGAAGAGCATATGATGGCCGAAATACATTACGAATATTTATTGATGTGCCAAACAAGTGAGCCCAGGGACCAGGAACTGGGAGGCACCGTCTTCAAAATAACAAATGTCTCACCGAGGTGGGCATACCCATGCTCAGGATAAAATAGAATCATGGATACCAATCAAATACACTATAGATTCATGTCAAATAACTATATAAAGTGTAGCTGTGAACAATACACAATGGAGCTACATCTCGAAATCAAAAAGATATACATATAGAGTATCCATCTTATAGAAGCTAATATGGCCTGATGGCTGGAGATGAGATCTTCCGAGCTTGAGCAACAACTTCAAAATATTCAAACTTAAGGTAAGAGTGTAATATGAGTGTACGACTTCACTACCCATGGGTCTTCGATGGCTCGTCGGTCATGGACTAGATAATTTTGATGATCAGACTAAAGGCTTCATTGATTTCGAACAAGGACTTGATTGGACATTCAGGATGGCCAGGTATGAGGGCACGAGACAAATTGTAGAGGGGATGACTTAGGCTTGGTAGAAACTTCCCTTGGACAACAACATGAAAAATGATGAGACTTAGGCAGCATGGCATTAATCATAAGTTTACGAAGCAGGAGGCAACGCAAACTCTCCATATTTTTGGAAGAATAACCAAACGACGGAGGACACAACTCTATGTAGCGAGAAAAAATTCCTAAGGTCGTATTACATCCCATAGTTTGACGAACAAACAGACAGATGTGATTTATCCAAGGGTGACTCATTATGCTGCCAATAAAGAAAATAATTTTCCCTTCCTCTTTTTGGGGTATATTTGATTTTTTTGTCTTTTTCAATAATTTTGGGAAAAAGAATGAAGGAATGTTACGTTACAATGGAGGAACGAGTGTTACAAAAATACAAGTTCAAGGCACAAGGACAAGACCGATGTTCAGAATAATAATACTTAGGAAAAATCCTTCGGGGACCAAGGGTGTTAGAAAGCAGAAGCAAAGTGCTACAAGGCTGGCATATAAGGTATGCAAATGCGGTTAACAAAACACACAATGGTAACATCCTTTGATGTAAGTTTAACGAGCCCAGAGAAGGTAAGCTTGGTGGTTTTTCATATTTAGAGAGTCTGAAAAAACATAAAAGGAGACTCCATTGGGGTACCTTTTTTGAAGATAGTCTAGTTGGTTCGAAAAATGGGTAAACTAGCACCGACAAGACGTCTATTCAAAACCATTTTAACAAGTGTGATAAGGACAAGAGCACTCGGCCATTTTTTCATTTTTAAGGAGTCTGAAAAAATCTTAACTATGGACTTCGTTAGGAATGTTCTTCTGGACCAGTTTAACGAGTGTGGAAGAATAAGGTCACTCGATGATCTTTTCAATTTTAGGGAGTCTGAAAAGAGCTTAACTATGGACTCTGTGGGGGTTCCTTTTTTGTAAGTTTAGTCCCTCGGGCCCGAAAAAGGGATAAAATTATACCTGAGAGTACTCTTCTAAAGAACTAAATTTCCATAGAGTATACCTTTGTTTGTACAGTTGACCGTCCGGACTGAAAAAGGGGTAAACTACCGCCGGACAGACGTGACTTCAAATTTCAGTTTAATGAGCGTGAAAGGCCACAAGATTGCTCAGCAATATTTTCATGTTTAGAGGGTCTAAAAAGGGCTTAAAAGAAGACCCATAGAGGTTACTTTTCTCAGTTAATCTGGACGAGATCAAAAAGCATAAATGCAGTCTTGCCAGATGTTGTTTTCAGATCTCAAAGTGAGCTTGAAAAAAAAAAAAGTTATCTCATGATCAAATCTTTGTGGGTCGATGCTTGGCATCTCCTCGAGGGAGAAATATGCTCCGACGAAAACATTTTCTATGACACCAGGGGTTCTGGAGATATTGATAGGTATCATTTCAGCAATAGTTTCCATATTACCCTCCGCATAAACCTCGTGTGTAGCTAAGGGGTTAATAGGACAAGACCTATCTCCTTCCATAGTCAAGGTGAATTCTCCAGCTTCGATTCTACTTAACTCTGGGAGGAAGTATGATTTGTGATGAAGATCTTCCTAAGGTTTGTCTGGACTAGTCATTGCCTCAATTATAGCTTCATCAGAGGGCAAGACTAAGTCTAATGAATTGATGTCAGGGAGAGAATCCTGAGCCCAAATAGGCTCTAGAAGTGGATCGAACTCTTGTGCAGGAGTTGGATCAGTGTTGGATGAAGTTTGTTGGACTAAAGAGTACACTACTTCAGCTATGGACAAGGGCATGGACATGCCCGGGTGCCCTGTCCCATCCATCATGACCGATGGGGAAGGAAGTATCCATGGATCGTCGAAGTAAGTCGTGCGGAACAATGAAACTTGAAAAATCTCAACCTTATGGTGTTTGGATATAAACTTGATATTGCCTTGAGGGGGTGGGTTATCGAAGGTACCCATCAAATATGGGCACAAACCAACCCCTACGTTGACTACACCTGGTTGAGGATTATCAATCATCAAGACCATGGATGCCCCCGATGAAGGGTTAGGTCTAGAGAAAGACAATTGATCGATGGTCACTATCCAACCCTCGCGTGGGAACAACAAGACCTGAAAAACTGTAGAAACCACATCTTGCATGGCATAAGTCCAACTCCTTCCTAACAAGAGGTTATAGTCGAGGGGCGCATCGACTACCTATACCTTGACACACACGGTCTTCCCTCCTAATTGCACAGGGAAAGAGGGAATGATTCCATGTGGTCAGAATGAACAACCATTGAAACCAGTGAGGAGAGTAGGTGACGGAGACAAAACGGGTTGGACAACAACCTTCCAACATGCCAATGGCATAACGCATGTCGAGGCTCCCTCATCAACCACCATGCGGAAGATATTCCAAGTAAAAGTTTTCGTGGGATAAGTCACTACTATCTAAAATGCTACGTGGTAAGGCAGATGAGGTTTTAGGTCGGTTGTATCCAACATGATTGTACCCAGATTACAAGTCTCAGTAGATCCTAAAGAAGTTAACAAAGCTTTCCTCTAGGAAGGGCAGGTTTGGAGGACCTCCAAAGCGAACATCGCATAAGGAGTTTGTGATAAATCTTCCACCATAGAATAGTTCTGGGAGGCCCTTGCGTTTGGGTTGTGAGAAGCTTTTTTGAATGTGCCTTTGGGGATGCGTGTCATTGTTTCACCCAATTTCTTCTCAATATGTAGAGGAAGAGATGGGAGTTCGGCTTCTTTGCCCTTCTCATAAGTGCTTGGTTTACTATAGTCATGCACTCTAGTCGATATAAACACATCACTCTTCACCATATATACATTCGCGGATGCGGGGTTGTTCGAAGATGGAGAGGGTCCTTAGCTGCCTCCTTCCATGCTTGCAGAGGCTTGGGTTAGATTTTTTCCATGTTGAAATGGATTGGTTAACACAGCAGGCTATTGCTGCATCACAAAATTTTGGGCCTCTGCAAGCCGAGGACATAAATGGGTCGGGTGGTCTTTCACGCATAAGTTATATGGATACCTCACCTTTCGTTTCTCAATATTTCCCCTACCAACATTATCGGTGGGTTTCTTATCCCCTTACCCTTCTTTCGTTGTTTTTTCTTTCCTTCAGGCTACTGGGTGGCCTTTGGATTAGTCGATTGCACTGTGTGTACATCCGGCGTTTTGGTAGGGGGAGTAGCCAAAGCAGTAGTTTGGCTGGCCGTTGTGTGTTGTATAGAAAATTGTTGCAACTGAGTCATTAGTTGCTCAACGGGCTTTGTTTGTGCTGAACCGACAATATCATCGGCATGTGGTCCAACTCTCTATTTGGTTTTATCAAGCATTAAGTGTGGTTCATATGGAAATATCTCGTATAATAAACCAAACTGAGAATAGATTAGCTCAAGTTGTTGAGCTCTCATGATGGCGTCTTCTTTGGAAAATACTCCCGACGTCACGACGTCTTTGGACAACTGTGGGACCAAAGACTTAAGAAACAACTCGAGAAGGAATGCTGGTGGGACTGGTACCTTAATTAAAATCTTTTTGCGTCTCCATTCTCGAATGTGATCAGAGATATGGTTTGCTTTAGTTTGTGAGAAATTGGCCAACAATTCGGTGCCAACGTCGTATCTCACAAGCAACTGAAAATGGTTTAGAAAGCCATCGCTAGTTCACCAAAGGAAGAGTATCTTGAGTGGTCGAGCTCAATGTACCATTTCACGACACTCCCAATGAGAGTACGTTGAAACAATCGCAACTATATGGAGTCGTCTTTCAACGAGTTAGATGAGCACCAAAGATGGAGGGTAGTCACATGATCTCCTAGATCTTCATTAGGCTTGGCTTGAAACTTTGGGATGTCTGAAGGAAACTTCGTCGGCATAGGAGGCCAATGTGGATCATGACAGATAGGGTCATTCAACAACCTTGTCAAGTCTGGCAAATGCAAAGTTTCCAGAAAAGGTAGTTTGGGTTGTTGGTGATAACCTGGGAAAAAGGGGCCTGGAGTTTGACTGGCACCAGGTTGCTAGGAAACGTTTGGCTGCTGGCCCAGATTCTGGTAGAAACCATGGCCATGGCCAACATATGGATTTTGCGTGTGAGGAGACATCATCGATGGATTTCCGAAATAGGACATAGATGGTTGGGAATGCATTACATTCGAAGGAATTTGGAAAGGATTACTCCATGTTGGTCCCGTGGGGATAGGCATAGTGCTTTGTCCGGGGTTCCATTGGTTATGAAAAGAATTACCCTAGATCGACATTCCTGATGAGGGAACTAATCCCTGCCAAGAATTCCAAGGCCTTTCTACGGAAGAAGTTCCTGGGTGTGCCCCTTGTGCAGGAATAGTACCCTGCATAGGAATAGGTTGTCCGAAACCGGTATTGCCCCCAATCGGGAAAGTAGCTGATGAGAAGGCATTTTTACCAAACGCACTGAACAAAGAAAATGGTGTCGAACCTACTAGCATATTATGCGAAGGTGTTCCTTGACTCCCCGCTCCAAATAAACTATGGTGTGTAGGTTTCCCGGTGGATTGCTGATGTGAGCCACTGAGTGAAGGGGACAAAGGAGGTATATGACCTCCCCCGTAAGGGAAAGTGTTAAAAGGAGCAGGATTGCCCCAAATGTGACCTTGCATAGGAGCGTTAGAGCTCCCTGCCCCCAGACCTGAAGTTTGTGAAGTGGAGTAGGAAAGTACAGGACTTGTACCTGAACTAGGCATCCCGTATGAGAACGGAGGGCCTGTCGCACTTGGTGTGAAAGGGGTTGTGGCCGCCGCCAAAGATGGGATCAGACCACTGTGCGATATAGAGGCGGTCGAGACCATGGTGGCTCGGACCAGTGACAGTGGGTTAGGAGGTGGAAAGTCTCCTGTGGTGACAACCATAGTGGGAATTGAAGAATTCCCAGAAGGAGTAACAACATTTGTTTCCATTGCTGCATGTGACACTATCTAGCACTCGTAAGGATGAATCAGTACGATGGTGGGTGCCGAAAGATAAGTGGTAGAGGTTTCAACCAGACCAAAAGCATGTGCTCCAAGGTCTAAAATGGTTGATTCCTCTAGATGTTGGTCAGGCACAATTTCTTGTGACCCGGTCGCTTCAAAAGACCCTTGTTGGTCTAGCTTTCGCCTTAGTGGTGGCGGGGGTGGCTCCAGTGTAATTGGCAGCAGGCCAAGAAGCTTTCATGACCGACGGAGCTCGTGATCCTCCACTGTGTGAGAAGATCAAAGACACACCAGGGTAGTCTAACCGTTAAAAAAGAACACGCACTAAAAAATCCCCTAGAAGATAAGATAGGCAAACACTAAATTAATTGGAAGAACAATTACAACAACCAACACTAGAGCAACTTACCGATGCAAGTGAAACTTGAAAATGGAAGAACCCTCTAGGTATAATTTGCAAAGTGTGGCTTGATGTCTATCCTAGGTACCACAGTATACCCTCGTAGTCACCTGTGTATGTCCCTAAAAAAAGATAGGCAACTACGTTGCCAGCGCGCGAACAGTCACCAGGCGGGTACAGTCGAAAGTTGGGTAGACCAAAATGAGCAGGGTATCGAGCTAGAAACTTGTCAAGGGTATAAAAAGCAAGCGGTCTGAAAGACAACTAAGGACCTCGAACAGATTTGAGACCCACGAACCCCCGTGGCAAATGCAATCGATGGAATCCCAAAACAAGCCCTGTATATGTGTTCTCCACTACGATTGGTCCAACTTTGGAGGGGTTATCTCCGCTACCTTTTCGCACGCGACCTCATGTTTATCCCCTATGTTAGAGGGGGGTCCCAGATAAATTTTACGATACTGGACTTAGACATTCCCTAACTCAGACTCCAATGTTTGATTTTAATGGCCTTGAAGAGTTTCCTCTCCAACCTAATCCAAGGCCCTAATCCTGAACTAGTTGGTTAACCCTACAAACATAAAAGTATAATAAATTTTAGATTTAGCGTTAATTTTATGGCTTGTCTTATGTCAAGGGGTATGAAGTGAAACTAATGATGTTTGAAAGATGAAAGTAAAAAATGAACAGAAAGCTGGAAACAAAAAATTTCACTTAACGCAGATTTTCAACAACTTTTAAAATTTTTATTTTTATTTTTCTAAGATCTTGTGAATCAACAAACTTAAAGAAGGATTTCACTCGACTATGAGCTACTTATGATCTAATTAAAATATCAAGAACTTAAGAAAACAAAGATTTTTCCCTGGCTACTAATGCAAAATCACACTTTTCAACCAAACAAGAAAATGAAAGAGATTTTTTTATTTTATTTAAATGCTGATAAAGCAAAAAGGAAAAATACCAACAAGTCAAAAACCAAGAAAAACAATTCTGGCCTAATCGTAGATCCCAAAGAATCACTTCAATAGATCACACACTAGCAACTTAAAAAATGACTCTCACACTTGTCTAAAAACCCTAAAGAAAAATTTTTACTGACAACTTTTAAATGAAAAAAACAAGCTAAGTCTAAGATCAACCCTAAGCTACTGACTACTAGGACATAGATTCAAAAACCTAAGAGGTATAACTCTTGTCAAGGTAAAGGATGGCTGCCTTACCCTCAACAAAAACTATCCTGCACAAGCACACTACTGACAATCCAACAACAAGCGTGTGCACGTGAGCTGTGTAGAGCCAGAGGGCATGTACATGTGTGCTGGCCTTATACAGGCCGCGTGTATCTCTAAAACTCTGAAACAACTAAAAACAGATAATCCAAACCAGGAAGAGACCACTGATATTGAGAACCAGGATCTCTTGAAGGCTTAGACACTCTCTTTAACAGAAAAAGAAACCAATGTAAGGAAAAAATTCGTAAAACAAACCAATCTGATATGAGACTGCAAACAACCAAGACTTAGAAAGAAGTCCATAAAACCCCTGAGAATGATTGATTCTGACAGGGAAGAGGATGATTGCCTCAAAAAAATTCTGGAATCTACATGCTACTGCTACTTCTTTAGATAACATTTACATGCGGGCTGTAAGAAAGTAGGGCACGGGTACACACGTGCAGACCTTATGCAAGCCACGTGTACCTCTGTGGGTCTCGAAAAAACACAGTCAAGCAAATAACAGAGATAGCTGGTATGGAAAATCAGACTCTCTATCAGCTCAGACTTTATAAAAACATCAAAAAATAGGAAAGAAAACCTAGTTTTTAAAACTACCCAAAAATATTCCCAGGAACCCTAGAGACTTCCCCAGTACGGTCACCAATTCTATTGTGGTGGGAAATCCCCCTATGGACTAGAAAATAGGGTTATAGTATGCATGAAAATATGACCAAAAGAAACCTACTTTCTACCTTCATCCCAGACTTAATCCCCATTTTTTTTCAGCAAATACATGGTTAGACCAACATACCTTGTTCTAGATGTTCGATGTCGATCCTTCTTCATGCTTGATCACTTGTTGGTAGCTCTCCTCCCAAGGCTGACCTGCATACAAAACAAGAAACAAACTACACATGCATTTTACCTACAGACTAATGGGTTAGAGATTCAAACGTACATTTACTAAACTATGAAGAACTCATATAGTGGGACGGGAAAAGCATTTATTTATTATTAACTTTAATGAATCAACTTACAATGTCGAGACCGACCACCACTCCGCAAATCCTGATCCTGGGCTCCTCTTCAAATGTCCTCCAACTTCTTTTCTTTGTATCTCTTCTTGCACAAGGATGGCTAAAGGGTTGGAACAATGGGAATGTTCAATTGGGCATAGTTTTTTTACTCTTATTATCCTCTTCCAAATGGGACCCCTAACCCTTCTTTTATAGGCTATAAGAAGCTAGGTATTTGGATGAACCCTCGGCCATGCATGGCCGGGAGTTTCAGTTAACTCACCCAAAGCTGTGTGTTTCGTTGGCAACTTTCCTTTTTTTGTTCTTTTGTTGGTCCATGCAGGTTGTTTTAGGTTAGCTAGCATGTACACGCATGCAATAATGGAGTAGGGCTCATGGGCCCTTATAAAAGAGATTTTTTAAAGAGTTGTTCAGCAGTTCTTTGGCAAAGAATGGATCTAAGATGGCCCGATGCTAGGTAAGCATGTAAGGTTCAAATTAGGGTTATAACAAGAAGGTAAACATTGGTACTGTAGAAAAACCAAAGACTGCAAGAATTGGAGATTATTGGGATAAACATATCGTAGAAATAATCACAGAGTTACTATGTGAATACAATGATTTGTTTCCAATGAAATTTTTATAGATGAAGGGATTAGCAGGGGAACTAGAAGAGATGAAGATCCCCTTGAATCTAGAAGCGAGACCTATCAAACAAAGAACTTATAAATTAAATCCAGTGTATAAGAAGAAGGTGAAGGTAGATATTGACAAGATGTTAGAAGTTGGTGTCATAGAACCTGTGGAAGAATCATAATGGATCAGACCTATGGTGGTGTAGGAAAAGAAGCAAGGAGGGATCGAGATTTGTGTAGATTTGATAAAATTGAATGATGCTTGCCTACATGATCCTTTTCCTACCCCATTTATAGATGAAGTGTTGGAGAATGTAGGAGGTCAAGAAGCTTATTCATTTACAGATGGGTTCTCAGGATATCATCAGATCGGGATAGCACCAGAAGATAGACATAAAACTACATTTTCTATAGAATGGGGATCATTTCAGTATACAATAATTCTATTTTGGTTGAGTAATTCACTAACAATTTTTTCAAGGGTAGTGGCTACCTTTAAGGAATTTATTCATAATTTTTTAGAAGTTTACTTGGACAATTGGACAATGCTTATTTTATTGAAGGATCATGTGGAAGTATTAAGATTGATGTTATATAGATGTATATAGTTCCATATTTCATTGAACATTAAGAAATGCATTTTCAACACACCTTTTGGTATTTTGTTAGGGAATGTGGTGTGTAAACATGGTTTGTTGGTTGATCCTGCTAAAATTGTTGTCATAGTTAATTTACCACCACCGAATTCAGTGCACCGGTTGAAGAGTACACTTGGTCATACAGGGTATTATAGGAAGTTTATAAGGGGATATGCACATATTACTGTGCCAATGGAGAAATTGTTGAAGAAGGACACTAAGTGTCAGTGGAATGATGAATGCCAATAAAGTTTGGATATTTTGAAGGAAAAGATGGTTATTGCGCCGATTTTAGTGTTTCCAGTCTGGGACAAATAATTTCATATGCATGTGGATGCATCTGCAATATCATTAGGAGAAGTACTGGCACAACGAGGAGAAGGTGATATAGATCAACCTATAGCATTTTAAAGCGGGAATTTATCAGATTTAGAATAGAACTACAATACTATAGAAGGAGAAGGATTAGCCATGGTGTATGCTTTGCAAAAATTCAGATATGTTAGGACAACATTTCAAGATGTTTACGGATCATTCTTCTCTTATATACTTATTCAGTAAGCCAATGTTGGGGGGAAGAATATGCAGATGGATACTTTTGTTTCAAGATTTTGATTTTGAAGTTGTGGTAAAGCCTGGAAGATTGAATTCAAAGCTAGATCATCTATCCAGGATAACTAATGGAGAAGAACCTTGTAACTTGGAATACAAATTTCCAGATCCACAATTGTTTTCAGTACATATAGTTGATGAGTATTTTGATAACATTATTGAGTTTTTGAGTATAGGATTTGCACCAATAGAATTTACTACCGCACAGAAGAAAAATTTGGTGGTCAAAGCTGCAGAATATCAACTGATTGCAGGCCATCTATACAAAATTGGAGTAGATAACATTTTGAGGAGATGTGTTGTGGATCATGAAAGGCCTATAATTTTAGCAGAAGCATATGAAGGTATTGTTGCAGGACACTATGCCGGGAAAGCCATTGTGCAAAAGGTATTGTGCACATGATTATGGTGGCCAAAAATTTATAAGGATTCAAAGGAGTACTGTTAGAATTGTGATGTCTGTCAAAGAGTTGGAAATCCATCTAGGACAGATGAGATGCCATTGAGACCGCAAGTAACTTTGCAAGTGTTTGATAAGTGGGTAGTAGTCTTTGTAGGTCCAATTAATCCACCAACAAGAAGATCAGGAACTCGATATATTATTACAACAACATAATACTTAACCATATGGGATGATACAACAACAATGAAGGATTGTAGTGCAAAGACTGCAACACACTTTTTATTTGAACATGTAGTGAAAAGGTTTGGATGTCCAAGAATATTGATGAGTGATCAGGGGACTCACTTTATCAACAGTACAATCCCAACAATGCTATAATAATTTGAGATACATCATCAAAAGATCACTCTTTATCATCCTCAGGTGAATGGAACAGTAGAAGCATTTAACAAGATATTGGAGAATCCCTTGAAACATATTTTTAATGTGAAAAAATATGATTGGGATTTGAAGGTACCATCAGTACTATGGGCTTATAGAACTACATGTAAGAAGCTAACAAGGAAAGTTTTTTTTATGTTGGTGTATGGACATGAAGCATTAGTTCCCTTAGATTATTTGATACCAAGTCTGCGCATTGCAACAATTACAGATATGACAGAAAGAGGCACAACACAGGAAATATTGGCTCAAGTCATGGAACCAAAAGAAGACAGGATCATAGCTTGTTTCAACCATGAGGTAAAAAAATCAAAGGATAAAGTCTGGTATGATAGACACATTAAGAAGAAGAAATTCAAAGTATGAGATCTAGATCTCCACTATGATGTTAAATACTTGCATCACCCAGGGAATTTCAGAATGTATTGGCTAGGGCCATATGAGATAAAGTCTATCACAGATGGAGGTTATGTACAACTACAAGAATTAGCAGGTAAGGGAGTTCAAGGAATGGTGAATGATAGTCGACTAAAACTGTATAGGGATAATCAACCTACCAACCTTTAGTAGTTGCAGCGTAAAATTCATACTTGTACATATTGTAAATAGTAGGAGTTAAAAGAAGAAACATAAAAGAAAAAAGAAGGAAAATAAAAAAAAGTAGAAAAATGAGAAAAAGCTAAAAAGTAGTTGGAGGAATAAGTGGTAGAAAGACAGTTGAGAATGAGAATGCATAACATACAAAAAATTGGTGTGATAAGAATCAAATATACTACACGTAGGACAACTATGACAGAAGGAAAGTCCAGTGCACCAGAGAAATATGACAGTAGAAAAATACTATGCAACGAAAAAATGAAATAGTCGAGAAAAGAAAAAAATGGCCACTAGAAAATTGAGGCGTGAAACGAGCATTTATGAAACTGGAGGAAGCGTGCTCGGTAATCTTTGGATCATTTATGACAACAGTATAGAAGAAAAAATTTTGTCCGAAAAACCACAATGTGACTTCGAGCAAACATTGAGCTGAGTAAGAAGCTAAGAGAGAACATGCAATTTAGAAGGCAGTAAATGAGATTTCTGAGAAAAACCACACAAATTTAAGAAAGATGGCACCACCAAAGCTCGGAGATCCTAGTAGGATAGCGAGGAACACACACAACACCACAAGGTCATCGTAGGAGCCAACAATGGAAGAAAAAAACCCTACACAACCAGAGGGAGTGGTGGATGTGGATGCCATCCCTTCCTCGGTCATTGAACCAATGAGCACTGCATTGGTGGAGGAGCAGGAGCCAACCTCTATGATAGAAAAAAAATGTAGATTGACCCAAAAAAAAAGGAAGAGGAGAAAAACACAAAGAATCAAGCCAACGTGGAAACAATCCAGACAAAAAAGGAAGTAGATAAGGAAAGAACTGAGTCCGATGAGTTGAGGGTTCAATCTGGTGCAGAGCCAACATAGCAGGAGCAAGTTCAAGTAGAAGACAACACAGATAAACATGAGTCTGGAGTAGAAGAGGAAGAGGAAGAAAAAATTGTGCCAGGAGGTAGGGACCTCAAGGTCACCAACAAAAGGGAAAGGTAAACAAAGAGTCGAGAGGTCACCATGCAAGCAACCACATGTAACTCTTGTGTTTCCGCGCATACCAACATGAGTACAGGTTTTACCAGTTTTCTAGGATGCATAGATAAACTGTACTATGTGGACCATGATGTAGAATATAGAGACAAGTTTCCAGAAATCGAGCCACATGTATACATGGAGAGTAGAGGAGTCAGTGCGACATGAATACCAATACTAGAACCCAAACAATGGAAAACAAGTTTATATAACATAGGCATAATGAACCTGCTAGAGATCCCGCATTTTGTAAGGGGAAAGGACATAAATAACTACGCGAAACAATTAATGAAAATAATGCAAGGAGGAATTTTGTGGCTAGATAGGCCAGTCTCAATTGACATCGAGTTAATTGAAAAAATAACAAGTCTTCCCACAAACTGTGAGAAACCTGTGCAGTATTTGGATGACAATACCAAGGAGAAAGCCTTGGAAGAGGAAATGAAGAAAACCTATGGAACAAAGAGAGGATCTAGGGGGATTATTATAAACAAAATCAGTGAACTCGTGATGAGGTAAGAAACAAAGCTTATGGCATGTAAATTTCTAAGGAAGTTTCGCAAAGAAGAAGCGCCAACAGGGGTGATAGCAGCAGTTGCGCAATGCCCAAAAGGGACTCTACTTAGAAGGAGTCCATACTTGTTAGATTTATTTCTAGATGATTGCAAAGATGCACAAGACTTAGGCACAAAGTTCCACTATTTGTTGGTTCTAATACTTATTGCATTAGAGGGATGGAAACACCCAAAATACAATGTGTTCTGTCATAGACTCAAAAAATTCCACGCAGTACAGTATGTAACATTGTGGCACACAACTATTGCAAAGGAAAGACTAACAAACTCCAGCATATTTGCGACATATTTGGAAGAAATACAGGAAAAGGTGGCCAAAATGTGGAGGATCCCAGTAGAGGTGGTGGAGGAATACAAGAATATAGCCAACTCCAAAGCATCAAGGCACAATATGTGGATCCAGGCAAACAAGAATCTAGAGAAGGAGTGGCTACAGATGAGATACTGTGTCACAACAGAGGAAGTGCAATGGGAAATGAAAGACTGGAAGGAGGAATGGAAGGTTCCAGTGGAGTTAAAAAGATATAAGAAACTATCAAAAGTGAGCTCCTCATAGAAGAAGATTACCCTAGTAGGAAATACAAGAAAAGAAGCAACATAAATGAATCATACAGGGGGGATCACAACAACAAGAACAATTAGACAGAATAAGGCTATCCCCAAGCCCGCCACACATCAGAATAACCGCAAAAATGCCACTAATGGAGGGACACATAGGGAAGATAACATCCCTATGCAGGAGGGACAAGAAGGAGGGGACATACCAGAGACAAATACCCCAATCACAACAAAGGAAATATGGTCAAGACCAGTCAAGAGAAATATTTTACAGTCAGGTGGAGAGAATAGGAAAATGAAGGTGCACAAGGAGGTACCCTAGTATACAATAAATGAAGATGATGTTGAATTAGTCTCAGAAAGAGTACACGACCACACTACAAAAGCATATGAAGATGCATACAAATAAAGAGAGAAGATAATGAAAGAGATGAGTCAAGAAGGTGTTGGAGTAGATACAATTCACCAAGGGACAACATAAATAAAAGACACAACAACAAAAAACAACGCAAGAACAGAACATGCTAGTTCATAGTGAGGAGGGAAAAATACAGATAATGACAATGGAAAGTGAAACCTTTAGCATTACTAAAAACATGTTACTAATGGATGAAGACATGGCACTGAAACAGGTCAAGGACGTGGAACAAATGGAATATGCATTGGCTAAGGTACCAACAAAAGTGCTATGTAGGTAACAGATCAGTGTTGCACAAGAGGCATAATCGAGAGCTAGGATGGATGCAACAAACTTGGAGTGATCCAAAAATGGATCCAGGAACCAAAATGGGTCCAGGAAGGCCTAAAAATCAAAATTCTCATAATCGCCTCAAAACATACATGTGTGTAGGCCTCATTGTTACAAACCCAACGCAACTTGAACGAGCTCAAACATACACTGTATGTGAAATATATTACATTCTGTTTGTTTTACCAAACATTAATTTTTTTTTTTGATGACCATTTCATATAATTCTGCACTTTGTATTGGTGTGCATCCCACTCTAGCTAGCCCCGGTGCAAACACTATTCCATGTAACCCTGCCATATAACCGTTGACCTATACCTTGGTGCGAATGAGTGGGTTTAGCACTCGTTCGGTCGGGCTATCTCGCTGACCAAGGTGTGTAACCAAGGGCTATGACTAGGACCCAGTCATAGTTTGGGTGCGTGGAGGATAAGGGATGGGCCATATGGCCAAGCCACATGATCGGGGGCCAACAATTAAGGAGCCAATGCATAGCGCTTGGCCACATGGAGATTGCGCATGTGACCAGGAGACTGAGGATCGGGGGCTGCACCCTATTTTGGCCCAAAAGTGGTTTTTTTAACTATATATTAAGATTTTATTTGATTTTTCAGCTAGTTTTGAGATATTTTGGCCATTATTGGAGGATCTGGAGCCCTTTTTGAGTTCATATCTTGGGGAGAAGTTGGGAGGTTGTTTCCAACTTGAAATATATATAAACCAGAGGTTTTTGGAAACCTTAGGGAGGTTCAGAAGAGGAGAAATGTTCAAGAATTGTAAAGCCAAAGCCATTTTTATGTCGGGAAGCCATTGAGGAAAGAAACTTGGCAGGCCATTTCTGGGAGCTTCATTCATTCGTTTTTAGTTTCGTCAGTTGTGTTGGGTTACTAATATCTAGAAGAACACAACCATATCATTTTGTAATCCATTTGAGACTTTTATGATGTACTTTTGAAGCTTTGAAGAGAAATAAGAAAGCCTTACCCACAGAGACAAAGGCCGGGAGACGTAGGCAATATTGTCCAACTCCGTTAACAAAATTTTTTGTTATGGTTTGTTGATTCTTGTGTTTATTTCCATATCTATATATTTCATTATCGCTGCCATGTTACATATTTAATTCTTCCTCTTTCATCAATTTCTTAAATGGTTGATAATATCATGTTTTAAAACTCAACCATAGTGTTTAAAAGATCTTTTCGGATCAAATGATATCAGATCTAGTTGATGGTTGGTTTTTTATTTTGCATGATTACCAGGTTTTGGTTATTTATCTATCCGTCTGATTTTATATCCTTATCTTGAGTGACCCATGGTTCATGTCTACTTGGGGTTCCAACAAAGCCTCTAAAACTATCGGCCCTCCTGGTAAACCAAAAGGCAACACAATGAAAAGAGTGCACTGTACAGTCTCACCCAAGATAGTATTAATGGGTGGCTACAATACTCATCTGTTTGCATCCCAATATTGAGTGGAGATGTGAGAAATGTGCATTGAGAGTTCTATTTTAACTTATTAACGTAATAAATTGTCATTCACGATCATGCATGGAATATAATCAACTCATTCATTTACCATATCACCAACTACTGAAGACAGTAAATAAACACATGCATTCAATCACATGACATAGGTTTTACCATGGTTCACCCCCTCATGGGCTATGTCCACAAAGATATGGCTCTCAAGCTCTTTTATTATAACAGTTCCAAAACTACAATGCCACGTGCTTTACAACTCTTCTCAATCAGGTCAAGATCTATTATGAGGTGCACTAGCTAGCACCAGGCTCCTCATCCTGCGATCTAACCCTCAAGATCCACCCTTCTTACTCCTCTCTAGTTCAATATCTTACAAAATTAGGTCATATAGAAAAATATTACAACTAGATATCAAAACATGACTCCTCCTCTAGACACTCTATATCACATCCGACTCTGGTATCTGTCTATGAGACCTAGGTATCTATATTTATACATTTTTGGCTCACCAACCATTAAAATGTATTGCAAAAACCCTAACCCTAACATCATTAGGTCTTCCATGCATGCACACATGCTGCTCTTCCTTCAAGCTGTCTCTTCCCTCATGCATGCCTTCTTTCCCAAAATAACCTTTCTTTTTTCTTTAGCATGCTTCCAACAGGCCCCCAACACTGACATGTGGCTCATCCTGAGCCACCTAACCTTTGTGAGCTTCAACAATCTCCTTGGTGATTTCCTGAAACTTCTCCCAGAACTCCGCTGCTTGCGTTTGAGCCTGCACTGTCTTATAATTGAGTGCGTCTACTATCTGCACTGCCATCTCATCGGTGATCAACCCTACACACTCTACCTAGGTCTATGCCATATATGTCTTGGATTCCTTTGCATGTGCAATGACCTCGACTACTCGCTCCTGGAGCGGTTCCATTTGAGCCTGGTACTCCTTTTTTTGCGTCTATGCAGTGGTGAGTTCTAGCTGTAGTCTCTTCATATCTTGCACCCCTTGGATGCACTCTGTGATGGACATTTTATTCTGCCTCTGCTTGAGGTCTTGGATAGTTGCGCTTATCCTTTCTTCTTCCTTTTCCCACCGCTGGAATTGTTGATCCTCTTCTAGCTTTTTCTAGAGTTGTGTTGCTTTGTTGAACAGGTCGATCAATGAGTGGACCTATCGTTCTATCTCCTGTAATTGCTATGTTGCCTCCTTCTTCCTTTTCTCCCTTAGCTCCATTGGAGTGGTAGGTGTGAGCTGCTCATGGAGATTCTTGATCTCCTTCTGATATTGATCGATTGTCTACACAATCTAATCTGTGCGGTATTTGGAATATTATCGTAATCTTCGACCACTTTTTGTTCCAATCCATTCATGCGTTCCATATCCTCTTTGGTCTCAAGCTTGTCTTGATCATATATCAACTCCAGCTCGTCCCGTTTATCCTTTACCTACTATAATTCAGCTGTGTTTGTGTGTGCATGAGACTGTACCTCCTGGGTAACACTAACATATAGTTTATATAGAGCCTTGGATAGTATCCGCAACAATATCAATTGTAATTGAGCTAAGTCCTTTAGGGGTGCCTTCCCCACGCTCTCGTCCATGCGCACCATGATAGGTGTAATGTGAAATGTTTCACTCAACTACGGTATTGTGTGGACTATATCCCGCTCACTTTCTTCACGTTCTCCTCCTATCCATGATGTTGATGGCACTGTTTCTATGTTGTTTCCATCTACCTAAGCTTCCCCATTATACTTGATGAGTTGTTGGATGTGTACCAAATCTTCTTGCATTTTGTCCTTGTGGCACACAACATTCTCAAAATCCTCGAATGTGTGATCCTGGACCATTTGGGCTACCATTTTTGCATCATCCTTCGTGATCATATATTCTGGAGGTGTTCTATGCACAGCTTCATCTTCTTGCATGCACCCCCCGTCTGAGTAGCTAGTCTCTTAGTCGAGCCTGGTTCTTGTGGATTGGGACTTGGTGTAGTCCCCTGTGCTGCCTCAACTTGTTTTTGCTGTACTTGGAGAGGCTATGTATTATTCTTCTTCCCCTTCTGGGTTCCTACCTTAGATGTCCCCTCTTTCATCTTCTTTGGCTTGTCCTGGCCTGTCCTTGGTTGCTTGTGCACTATGACTTCCTGGGGCTGTGTCTCTTCCTGCCCTACCTCCTCGACATTTGTATGTTCCTACCTTGCCTCCTCTTCTTCTACGCCTGCAGGTATGTCTCGAGTGAGGATTGTAATCCTCCATTCGTCTTCCCAATCCTTGATAGCCATTTCTATGTTTCCCTTCGTAATGCAATAGCGCAGTTGTAGCCACTGCTTGTTGGGGTCCTTCAGTGCCTAGATCCACATCACAAGTCAAGTGGCCTTGAAGATAGATATGTCCTGATGATATGCAACAACCTGCGATGTTATTCTTCATAGGTTGGCGATGGTATCTTGTAGGTCAAGGAGATATCCTTCGAATATAAATGCGTTCATCTTACTGTTCCTAGTGTCTGAAGTGGCACCAAGCGATAAATATCTTGCTCCATGATTGGGTTTGGGTATGGTGGAGAAAAATACACATTTCAGTTCCTTCCATCCCATAATGGCTATCAGCATGATCAACCATGAGTAATGAAATTATGTTCTGAGGTCCTGCGCATCCTTCCAGTCATATAGAAAAAAATTCAAAAGATAAGGGGCCCAACTGACTGTGGTGCCCTTGGCACACTGTGTTGCAACTGCGACAACCCCGGTTGGGACTTTCTCCTTGCAGAATTTTTTGAGTAGCTTGCAGGCCATGATTTTTGCGGCCATTTTTGTCGCGATGTCACTGATCCATTTGATAATGATTATGTACGCCCCCCTTTTAGTGCCGTATTTATTTTTCATCTCCTCAACGAGTGCTTTCTCCATTGTTTTTTCGTCGAGAAATTGTGCGGGATCCATGCCCCATGATGGCAACCCTGTGATGTGTGCAATGAGATCTATGTCTATTGAGATGAGCTTTTCCAGCCATATATCTTTTCCATGTGTGACCTCCATCAATTTATTGGCGCATCTTCTTTCATACTATCCTCTGCCAAAGTGTGGTAGTTCCAACAGACCTAAAATCCTAGTTTTTTCCAATCCTGCTGCCCACTGGAGTGGTTGATGAATCGGTGCCCCAAATGTATCTAGACCCACAGTCTGTAGGTAGACTTGCTTCGCAAACTCTGGGAACTTGTCTGTGTCCATTACATCATGGTCTGAGCATTTACTTTTTTATACATATCCTAATAAATCTTCTTTTACCCGTACCCCTTCTGGTATGCGTGGAAAAAAAATTGTTGCAGTGGGTTGTTTGTGTGGTCACCTAGGTACTGTGTTCTTATCCTTTCGTGGTGGTGGTTGACTCGAGGTTCCAACCTCCATTGGTTTTTCTTTGACATACTATTATGGCCAGTCCATGACATCTTCTACTGCTCCCTCCTGTGAATGTTCCGACACAGTTGTTTGTGATTTGTCTGGCTCGGTCGCTGCTTCCTAATTTGTAGTCGTCCCATTGACTCTTGGGGCTTCTTCAGGGTTTTCTGGTTGCACTTTTCTTCTTGTTCCCTCGTTCTATTGGCCCTGTCCCTCTCCCAACATATCCACATTCATGTTTTCTAGTGTTTTCTATTGGGTTTCCTCCACAATGGGTGTGGGGTTAACTGGTGTTGTATCCGATGATGGGATTTTGTCTACATTGATGATTTCTTGCGGTTGTTGTTTGCTTTACTACGACTGTATTTATGCTCTGGTCCTCACTCTGGATTTTATGGAAGTATGGCTCGGTTTGTCTTGTTTGGGTGGTGCCATGGTGGTAAAATTTGATCGTTTTTTCAACTTAGTGGCCTTTGCAACTTCTGCAAATTTCGCTATGTGCTTTGTATTCTCTATCGCTCTCTGTCCCTTCTAATTTCACAATAGAATTTTTGCTCCTGTGTCCTTGCTTTGTATGGGAATCATGTGAACCTTGTCAAAGATGTTACCTTTATTACAGATTCAATGAACCTCTGGTTCCTTTGTAATTTCCATTACTCTTCCTCGCCGTCTCTAGTTGGCGTGATTAATGTGGCATCCCGTCAGTCGTTTCCGACATTCAATTCCTCTTGCCTTCATCATTTAGTATTTCTTTTGTCATCTTTACCTTTCCCTCTTGTTTCCATTTTGAGCTGATCGTTGGCCTTGTCTTCGTCGAGTTTGTATTCCTAAGTGTGTGTGCTCCTTCTCCTTTCGATGCACTGTACCTCTGTTGGTGTCATTTGACACCCTGTATTTTTTTTTTTTTAACTGTGTGGTGGCTTTCAAGTTATGGGTGGTTGACTGTCCTTGTACAACTTCAGTCAGCTCCCATTGATCATCCCTTTGAGTTATCTACCTCCTAAGTCTGTAAACTATACAACTCACCCATCTATGACGGTTCTTACTTCATATGGACCTAACCAGTGCATTCTAATTTTTTCTGGATGCTGAATGGATTTGTTGTCATACATCAACACTAAGTCTCCTTCCTTGAAAGTTTTCTTCTTGATATGTTTGTCATGCCATGCTTTGTACCTTGTTTTCTGAACTTTCTGGTGGAACCCTGCCAGGATCCTATATTCCTCCATGATCATAAATTGATTCATCATGTCCTATATTGTGCCTCGTTCTGTCATGTGCGTAATCGTAGCTACACGTAGACTGGGTGCCATAAATTCTAATGGAACCACTTCTTCTTTTACATATACCATTTTTAATGGCACGTGCCCTATCAACTTCTTGCATGTGGTCTTGTATGCCCACAATGCTGCTGGTATTTTGAGGTCCCAATCATCCCTATTGACATTACAGATCTTTGTCAGTGCATTCTCAAGAATTTTGTTAAATGATTCTATTGTTTCATTTTCCTGTCGGTGATATGGAGTGCTCTTTTGATGATGGACTTCAAATTATTCAGTCATATCCTTAACAGTGTTGTTAATGAAGTGAGTTCCTTGATCACTCATCAAAATTCTTGGGCAACCAAATCTAGTGATTACTTGTTTAAATAGAAAGTGTGTTTTTGTTTCTGTGCTACAATATTTCACTGGTGCTGCTTCCGCCCATCTCATCAAGTATTCTGTCGCGGTGATAATATATCTTTCTCCTATCCTCTTTGTTGGTGGGTTAATTGGTCCCACAAATTCTATTTCTCATTTGTCAAATACCTGCAAATTTACATGTGGTCGCAATGGCATCTCGTCCCTTCTATGGGTTTTACCAACCCTCTAACAAACATCACATCTCTAGCAGTACTCTTTCGGGTCTCTGTGAATGGTTGACCACCATAGTCCTACGTGCAATACCTTCTGTGTGATAGTTTTTCCTGCGTAATTTCCTCTTATTGTTCCCTCGTGGGATTCTACTATAACCCTTGTTCTTTCATGTTCTAGTGCATATCTTCGCAAGATGCTATCTATGCCCATTTTGTATAAGTGCCCTGCGATCAACTCATAATTTGCAGCTTGGACTACTAGGTTTTTCTTCTGCATGGTGTTATATTCCTTTTGCGCAGTACCTGTACTCAATTACTAGATGATATCTGCAAAGTATTCATCTGTGATCTGGACTGAAAATAAATATGCATCCAGAAAGTTGTCCTCTAAATTTGTAGGTTCTTCTCCGTTCATGACGCTTGATAGGTGGTTAGGTCCTACATTCAACTTTCCTGGCTTTACTATTACTTCAAAATCAAACTCTTGAAACAGTAGTAAGCATCGACATATTCTCCCCCCAAACACTGGCTTGTTGACTAGGTATTTAAGGGCTGAGTGATATGTGAACATCTTAAAATGTTTTCCCAATAAGTAATGTCTGAATTTTTACAGTGCGTAGACCATAGCTAGGCCTTCCCTATGTAGTGTTATAGTGCTGCTATGATTTTGATAGTTTTCTGCTCACAAATACTATAGGGTGATCCAAATCTCTTGCTCTTGGTTGCACCAAAATAGCTCCAAGTGTTATGGCTGATGCATCTACATGTACATGGAATGTCTTCTCCCAGTCAGTAAATACTAGTATTGGTGCGATGACCATCTTTTCTTTTAGTGTATCCAGACCGTGTTGATAGTCTTCATTCCACTAATACTTTGTATCTTTCCTTAACAGTTTCTCCATTGGTGCGGTAATCTGTATGTACCCTTTGATAAAATTTCTGTAGTATCCTGTGTGTCCCAATGTCTCTCTTAGTTGATGAATTGTCTTTGGTGGTGGCAAGTTAACAATTACTGCAATCTTTGTAGGATCTACTAGTAATCCTTGTTTGCATACTATATGGCCTAATAATATCATAAATGGTGTTTCGAAGATACATTTCTTGATGTTTAATGATATCTAACACTTCCTGCATCTTTCTAACATCAACCACAATAGCTCTACATGGTCTGTCAATAGACTATAGATTGTCCAATCATCCAAGTATACCTCTAGAAACTAGTGGATAAACTCCTTAAATGCAACGATGACTACTTTGGAAAATATTGCTGGTGCATTCTTCAGTCCAAATGGCATGATTGTGTACTAGTAGGATACCCATTTTGTAGAAAACGTGGTCTTGTATCTGTCTTCATATGCTATATTGATATGGTGGTAGCTTGAGAATCCATCAATAAATGAGTAAAATTAGTGTTCTCCTACATTCTCCAACACTTCATTCATGAAAGGTGTAGGGAACGGGTCATGTAGGCATGCATCGTTCAACTTCCTCAAGTGAATGCATGTTCTTATCCCGCCTTGTTTTTTCTCCTGAACTACCATCGAGCTTATCTATTCTGATTCCTCCACATGTTCTATGATTCCATCTTCGAGCATTCTATCGATCTTAGCTTTAACTTTCTGATTATATATCAGGTTAAGTCTGTATGTGTTAGGATATTTAGACACTTAGGAGTTATTAAGATCTACTTGTTCTATTGTGTCATTAGGTAAAAGTGTGTTTTATAGTGTGTTTCTTTAGTATGCATTAGTATGCATTTGTAGTTAGGATATCCGATGGTCACGATATGTTCTCGACATAGAGTGATCTGATGGTTCATACTCTCCTTGATCTTAATGGCTATTGATCTGTGGCTTAACACCCGATTGGTCCATGATCTATATTTAAAGAGCATGGAGGGTCATTTACCGATGATCGATTGTGAGAAACTCTCTTGTAAAATCTCTCTGTAATCTTTTTATTTGCATTAATAAATTGCTCCAAGTGACTGCGTTGGCTGGGGCGGTGGATGTTTCCCCGTAGGGGTTTTACCACGTGAAAACATCGGTGTGTTGATCTTTGATTTGGTTATGTGAGTGGTTATTGAAGGTGTTCTCCCTCTGTTGGAATACATGTGTTGTCGAACATGTATCAGAGCCTGTTTCAAGACCCCCTCCTATTGTAGATCGAGATCATGAATTCGAGTTGCCTCATATCCATTTTCTGGCATTTCCATACATTTCTGGGCTAAAAAGACTGTTACATTGTGTCCAGAGCACTCGTTTCATTCAAGAACACTTTTCATTTCATTCGAAAATGTTTCCGTTTTCCCAAGATACGACCATTACAGATAGATCCGGTGGTATAAAGCCTGAATATGCATTTTTTAAATTTATACAAAGTTTTATTTGGATTTTATTTCGGTTTGTATTTTTTATTTTTGTGTTTCTACTCTTTTATATCTGCGTATTCTCTTTGCCCCGTGCCCTGTGCGATCTCAGAAAATAAGAAATAGATAGGAAAAGGTGCATCTTCCGAGTAAGATAACCGAGATCTAACCCTTGTTGTCATCAAGAAGTGAAATTTTTTTCTTATGTGAAAAGAGGTTTTTTTAGCATGCTCTCCAAGGCCGTCAACAACAACAACAACAACCCCAATCCTCCTTCTCAATATTACAATATGTTTTTCTCAACCATTTGGTTAAAACTTGCCTTATTAAGTAAGAGGTCTTGAGTTCAAGACTCTCTTTTGTTACTTTTTTTTGAAAAAGTTCATGCTAAAAATTGTAAAGTGCATTTCACTTCAAGTATAAAAGTGAATCACTATAAGTAGCTTTATATTTTATTTTACAGTTATTTATTTTGCATGCAACTTTTCTGTTATAAGGTAACTTCATTGTAAAAGTGATCCCCACCTCTCTTTATAAAAGTGGGTCACTTCATAAATTAGCTTACACTATCACGTGGTTATTTGGTTAGCATTTATGCATTTTTCTTAAAAGGGCATAACTCTCACATCGTAAGTCTGTTTTTAGTGCTATTTTTTTTTTAAACCACAAAACTTTTCGACATCTTTCCATCCAGATCATTAGTTTCAGTTTTTAAATCCACATTATCTACATATTTAATATGGCTTATACAAGTAATGTATTTCTTACCAGCAACAACTACTTCCAATGGAAATTCCATATGGAAGATTTATTAAGAAGTAAAGGCATGTACCGAATTACCTTGGGAAAGGAAATAACACCCACTGATGATGATAAGAAAGACAAATGGGATAATAGGAATGACAAAGCACGTGGACTAATTAGAATGTCCATCTCTCCTGATTTAAGGTACCACCTTCAAGGAATTGATGACCCCGAAGAAGATTGGAACACGATTGAATCTGTGTTTGGTAAACTCAATATTATTCGAACACAAAAGTTAGAAAATCAAATACTAACCTTGAGTCCAAGTGATTTTTCTTGCCTTGGAGACTATCTATCTAAGTTTAAAACACTCAGAATTTTATGTGAAGAATGTAAGATAAAAATGGAGGAAGAGCGTTGCATAAATCTTATTCTTTCTAATCTAGGTAGTGCATATTCTATGTTTGTATCTACCTTTTATGCCATGAGAGAGGCTCTAGGTAAAGCTTATGAAAAACCCACTCTTGAGTCCTTTTGTGATCTTTGATTAGAGAGGAAGATAAGCTTGTAAAACTTGAAGTGATCAACACTACAGGTACCTCCAACAAAGCCTTAGTTTCCCAGCAAAAAGATAAACCCAAGTATCCCAAGAAGCAACATCCTCACTACAACAACAAACAACATAAGGGTCCCAAACCCGCTCAGACAGCCTTAGCTCTAAATGGTGACAAAGGAGAAAAATATAAAAGTAATAATACTAACAAACATTGCAACTTTTGTGATAAATATGGTCATGATGAGTCCAAATGTTTCAAGAAGATGGCAGCCTTAGAAGCAATGATGAAGAAGCATAACATCAATATTGATTCTTCTTCTTCTTCTTCTCATGGACATGCACTTTCTGCTTCTAGTCTCTCCTTCAATACACCTTCTACTACTACTTCTTCTTCTTATGAGTGGCTTATTGATTCAGGAGCATATTATCATATGACTAAGGATGAAGCCATATTTTCTTCTCTAAATGAATGTAACACCAACAAAATATTTGTTGGTGATGATAGATCTCTTAGTGTTGTAGGATCTGGAACAGTTCAGGTAGAAAATGGTTATTTCAATGATGTATTATGTGTTCCAAATCTTTCTTGTAACCTTCTATTAGTATATCAAATCACTCATTCAAGTGAAGGTAAAACCATAGAGTTTTCACCTCACCAAGTTGTAATCAAGGATCTAAATGATCCTAAGCATGTTCTTGCAACTGGAATTGTTGATGATATTACCAGGTTGTACAAATTTGACAACTTTGGGTCATCAAATTTTTCATCAATTTTTGTTTCTCATAACGATGACTTGAGAAAACTTTGGCATGAGTGGTTTGGTCATCTAAACTATCGCTCATTGCAGCAACTATGTAATCAACAGATGTTGACTGGTCTTGCTCTTGTTTCATGAAAATATGGTGTTTGTGCCGATTGTGTTCTCGACAAACATCATCGGGACAATTTTGACAAACGTGCCTCTTGGCACGCCTCGGACCCTTTACATCTTGTTCACAGTGATTTGTGTGGTCCACTTTCTTCTCCTTCCTTTTCTGGATGCAAGTATTTCTTAACTTTCATTGATGATTTTTCCAGACGTACTTGGGTTTACTTCTTAAAACTTAAGAGCGAAGTTTTTGGCCTACAAGGCCCTTGTAGAAAAGAAATCTGGACATCAAAATCAAAAGTTAAGAACAGATAATGGAGGCGAATATGTGAAAAATAATTTTACAAGTTATTGCACTACACAGGGCATCCAAATGAAACACATTGTTCCATATACACCACAACAAAATGGTGTTGCTGAGAGAAATAACCGCACATTAAAAGAAATGGCTAATTGTATGATCCAATCTAAGGGATTAAGTCTAAAGTATTGGGAAAAAGTAATAAACTGTGAAAATTACATAGTCAAACACACTCCCACAAAGGTTCTTAAAAATATAACACTGGAAGAAGCTTGGACTAAAATTAAACCAAATGTAAGTCACTTCTGTGTATTTAGCAATATAGCATAGGATCGCATTCCTGATGAGAAAAGGAAAGCATTGCAGCTTAAAAGTGAGAAGTGTATATTTGTTGGTTATTCTGAAGATGTCAAAGGTTTCATACTTCTTCAATCAAATTATAATGAAATTATTATTAGAAGAGATGTTAAATTTGATGAAAATCTCTTAGCCTGCAAGCCTAATTTGACGATTGTGCCTTCTTCGGCCTGTGAGCCATCTTCGACATTTGTGCCTTCTTATGATATGTTTTCTTCTTTAGATGATGACAGTGAGGATGAAAATCCACCTCCACCTGCTCACCCTCCTCCAGATGAGTCCTTTGAACCTAAACCAACACCAACTCCACCGCTTCCTCGATGGGTCCGTTCAACACAAGAAGCAACTAGTGATCTTATCGGTGATCCTTTAGATCAACGTCGGACACATTCACAGTTCCAGTGAGCCTCTTCTCTTTTGGCTCAAGTTTTAGAAATTCATGATCCAGAGACATTTTCAAAATCTTCAGGTCATCCAGATTTGGATACAACAATGAATGAAGAGCATCATTCTTTAATGGAAAACGATACTTGGGATCTTGTACCTCTTCCAAAAGGAAGAAAACTTGTTCGATGCAAATGTGTCTACAGAACCAAGTATGAATCAGATGGAAGTGTTGAAAGACACGTGGCTCGGTTAGTTGCCAAAGGATTTTCCCAAGTTGAAGTAATTGACTATAATGAAACCTTTTCCCCTGTAGCAAAAATGAATTCCATCCACCTTGTTCTTTCCCTTGCTGCCTCACATAAATCGGAGGTCCATCAGATGGATGTTAAATCTACCTTCTTTCATGGAGATTTCTAAGAAGAAATCTACATGGAACAACCTCCTGGCTATGTCCAAAATGACTCTATCCTTGTTTGTCACCTCAAGAAATTTCTTTATGGTCTCAAGCAAGCTCCCCGAGCTTGGTATGCCAAAATGGATAGCTTTCTTATTGCCACTGGATTCTCTAGAT
>JZKD02S2235445.1:154042-170928 GCA_000966675.3 Picea glauca
TTTGAATGTGAAAAGGGGCTCTTTAGGGCACAATTAGGTCTTTGACCAGCCTCCCCACGCAGATTGAGCTCGGATTTGGTGTCAAATCGACTTGGGAGCCGATCCATTAGTGGTTTGGAGGCCGACCAGTTTCATAAATGCGCCGTTTGGCAGGCGCGCGGGTTTTTCACCCCACAGCCGCGCATATGTGCTCTAGGTACGAAGATGTTACGCGCACGCGTGCGCCCAGTGGGTGCGAAGCGCCTTGTAATTTTTTGGTCATTTTGTATAGTTTTGACCGTTTTGCTGTGCTGTGGAATTAACCTTGTGCCATGAATGACTGTCTTTCTGTGTTGACGATGCGGAGTTCTTGTCGCCCTGTGCGGACGAAATTTCAGTGATAACAAGTACTATCCAACTCGAAGTTCCTTTGCACATTTCTTGGTCTGTGTACCAGTTTGTTGGTATGCCCTCTAAAGTGTGTATGAAATGATGCGGCCATTCCTCTAGGGGTGTCATCTTCCACAACGTTCTACACTTCTCCAAGTGTTCTTCTAGTGCCCCCTATCCATCGTACTTATGTTGCTTGTTTCTTTTCTATTCTACACCAAACCTTATTTGAAGTAACCACTTAAATTGGTAGCAATCCGTGATTGTTTCTTTGTGTGCGCCCCACCATCTTGCAGGTGTAGCCTTGAGTGCTATATCAAGTGCTAAGAGCCTCTATTTTTCTAACACTTCATCCTCATACTGTGCCAATAATACTTCTAGATCATTCACTCCATGGAAAATCAGTGGTTCCCTTATCTCTGTGCTTACCCATCTTACTACATAGTCTATTCGGGTGCACCTTCTTGTGGAAACTTTGTGTAGCCTTTGTTGCCAATTCTCTAAACCTGTATCTGAGTCTGTTTCACATGAAGTAATGATTCATCAACTAAGTATCCCATCTGCAATTGGATTTATGTAATCCTCATCGCGCACACTTGTTCTATACAATTGGATGATTTTCTCTAAGTCTAAGCAAGTAGGTTCTATAACCCTTTCCCCTTCTAATGGGTCCAATGGTGTGATGACCCTGTATTCTCCTGACGTGAATGCCATTTTTTGTGTCTTTAAATTGATTATGGCCTGGTTATCAAACGCCCAATCCAAGCCAAGCAATGTTGGATATGGTGTTGTTCCTTTCACTATTTCAATCACTTCCAAGTCTACTTTAGTGCGCACTCCATCCAGGTCTACTGTCACTCCTTTCAGTCTACCAATTGGTAGGAATTTTGTTGGTTTTCTAGTTTTAGTTGAACAGGTGAATATCCTACTGTGGGGTCCCCCATACATTGGCATGTCTTCTTTGGTAGTACATTGACTTCAGATCCTAGATCTAGTATGATATCTCCAATGTTGAAATATCCGATGTTGACATTCATCCTGAACTCCCTACTTGTTCTTCTCCTTGTATGTAGGTGATTGACTACTTTTTATTCTAGTTTTCCTTCTATCTCTATGCTACATTTTTATAATATATTTTGAAATATGTTGACTATGGATGGATCATTCAATATATTTACACATGATTGTAAAAAGCCTTTGATTGTACTTACTTGTCCCAGGGGTTGCATTTCTTTGGTATGATCAAACGATGGAGGCATCTCATACTCTGGCTCTCCCTTGCTTTGTTGTGAAGTTGAAGTCGACACGATGTCTTGCTTCATGAATTTTTGTCTAGCTTGTTGAAATATTTCCTTATCGTTCTGTGCGTTGAACTGTCTCCTTGGTTCGACATTCTTCTTCACCCACTAGTATTGTATTGGATCTTGTTGGGCTACGTCATTTCCTGTGTTATCTCCTCCACGCGTAACTATGTTGATGTTTTTTCCTTCATCCCTTGCTTCAACTAAAATCCATTGAACATTCTGGTTGTTTTGGTTCCTATTTTCCTGGATCTTCACTAGTAATGTAGGAAATTCTTCCGTGTCATGATCCGATGCTCGACAATACATACAAGTTGCTGGTGTAAGTGAACATTCCCTTGCATAATGTCCCAATTTTTGACATTTATGATATACCATTGGCCCTCTACCTCTTCCAAAGCCTCCTCTCTCTCATCCTCCACCTCTATAGCCAACTCAATCTCTTCTCGGCACGATATACTGAGGCACCTGATTGTACTGTGTGGTATTGTACTGAGGTTGCACTGTGTTGTACTGTGGCTGCACTGTATTGTATGGTTGTTGTGTAGTATTATACTATTGTTGCACAGTGTTGTATGGGACTGGAACTTGGTTAAATTGTGGTGCATCTTACCCAGTCGTCATTTCTTCTTGCACCCTATATGCATTTGATGTCCTCTCTCGCATCAAATCCATAGTTTTGCAATCTTTGTCATCATGGCCCACTGACTTGCAAAGGTTGCAATATGAACTCTTTGGGACTATCTGGTATTTCTACATCATTGGGCAGTGATATGGATCATGGCCCGGTTTCTTACAGATTCCACACCATATTCCTCCTGTTTGTAATGGATTTGGCATTCTTGCTACCATATACTGCGCAAATGTTGGACATTCTTTCTTGTGGTGTCCTTTTGTCCTGCATGTGGTACACCAAATGGATTCTCGTTTGTCCTTGATTTTGTTATGGTTTAACTGGAACATTAAGTTCTTCAAATCCTCCTTCCGTTATTCGATGGATGGATCCATCTACTAATATTGGTTTTCTTCTAGTTGCAGGGTTGCCTGCAGAGTCTCTTCCTATGTCTGAAACTTCTGTTGTCACAATGGGTATTTTAAGTGTGGTAGAAGTGAATTGACGAACAGGTTCCTATGATGCATATCGGTCATGAGATATTTCAACTTTCCTTTCAATCACTTTAATCTCTAGTCAATCTCCCTTATGAATTCTCCTAGTTTCTGTCTAATTTCTATCATCTCATTCATGTACTGATCTTCTAAAATTGGCTTTTGGATCTCATTTATCAACAATTTCTTGATGTCCACAATCATTCTAGTTGTCCCTAGTGTATTATTTGTAGCTAAACTCATATACCAATCCAGTGCACGATCCCTTAGTGTAATCGCTAGCTGTGAAAGTTTAGTATATTTTTCCATGATCTGTTTTGCTTCCCCGATCTTCTCACAGATGAACACATGTTTTTCTGGGTCCTCCGACGCTTCTCCTTTGAATTATGGTAACCTGATGGTGGGATCATGTCCTACCATCCTGAATGCTGAACTACTACCTCCGCGCAGTGTAGATACTTGACTAGTGCTTCTTGAATTGGCTCCTCCATTTGTTGTGCCTTGTGTAGATGTACTTCATGTTGTCTTTCTTCTCCTGAAATTCAGTTGTCTAAATGGTGGTGTTATCTTTGGTGTATTATTCTCACATGGGTTTATGGGTTCCACACTGACATTAATATGGATAGGATTGTTTCCTTCTCATCCTGCTCTTGGACCTCTCTTCTTCCTCTCATAAGTTGGATGCAGGATTTCCTCAATCTGCTCCACAGCCCGAAGATCCTCTACCTTTTCTTCATCACTCGCCAAGCCTTCCCTCGTGGCTACGACTCTCTTCTTCGTATTCACCTTATATTGGTAGGGTACTCCACTACGCGTCTTTCCAACTATCGCCATGATCCACTTGATCTGGTCGTCGTCCATCATGATTGGGTCCAAGGGTTCCTCCTTCTTTCCCTTATCCATTCCTCCTTCCATTTCTCCTCTTTCTTTCAGTGCTTCCCCCCTTCCCCCATGCATGTAGGGAATTTTAGTTGTCTGACTCCATCGTCATTACCCATTTTTTGTATAGCAGTATCTTAATAGAAGTATACAACGATCTAATATACCTTCCTTGAGGCCCACGTAGAAACTCTTTCTCCTCTGCGCTGTATGACTTTGCTATATCTACTGCAAACTCTATTATAAAGCGTGCTACAATACTATCGAGCCAAAAATCTACTGCGTGGGTGAATTTTTTGTTCACCTACTGTAACTGCTCAATATGTACTAAGGTCCACTCTAATTTTCGAATCCGGTTCATTTTGTGGTTATCATTCAACCTTAATATCCACTCCTGCAATAAGTGTGGAAAATCACAGAAAAATACTTCATGCAAATCAGTAAACACATATTTCTCAAGATACTTGTGCGGTGTTACTCTAGGGTTTCTATTATATTTTTGTGAAAACTCCAGTTCTTTTTCCTTCAGACAGCTTTCTATCTCGATTTTTTTGGGATTCCACGGTCTCAACATACCCTTCTAGCGGCTCATTATTTTCACCTTCTTATCATCCAATTCCGCATTCTCTTGACTCACCTTCCGTAGATCTTACAAGTTCTCAACAGATCCCATCTTCTCAATCCTATACTGTTCCAACCATTTGTTGGTTATTTATCTATCCATTTGAGTTTATATCCATATCTTAAGTGACCTAGGTTTCATGTCTACTTGGGGTTCCAACAAAGACTCTAAAACTATCGGCCCTCCTGGTAAACCAGAAGGAAACACAATGCATGGAGTGAAATGTGCAGCTCACCCGAGATACTATTAATGGGTGGATACAATACTCATGTGTTTGCAGCCCGGGATTGAGTGGAGATGTGAGAAATGTGCACTGGGAGTTCTATTTTAACTTATTAATGTAACAAATTATCATTCACGATTATGCATGGAATATAATCAACTCATTCATTTAGCATATCAAAAACTACTGAAGATAGTAAAGAAACACATGCATTCAATCACATAACATAGGTTTTACCATGGTTCAGCTCCTCCTGGGCTACGTCCACAAATATATGGCTCTCAAGCTATTTTATTATAGCATTTCCAAAACTACAACGTCGCGCTCTTTACAACTGTTCTTAGTGGGGTCAAGATATATTGTGAGGCAGACTAGATCACACCAGGATCCTCAACCTATGATCTAACCCTAAATACCCACCCTCCTTACTCCTCTCCATCTCAACAGCTTACAAAATTAGGTTGTATAACAAAATATTACAACTAGCTATCAAAACATGACTCCTCCTCTAGACTCTCTATATCCCATCTGACTCTGGTCTCTGTCTATGAGACCTCGGTATCTATATTTATATGTTTTTGTCTCGCAAACCATTACAATGTATTGAAAAAATCCTAACCCTAACGTTGTTAGGTCTTCCATGCATGTGCGTGTGCTTCTCTTCCTTCCAACTGTCGCTTCCCTCGTGCATGCCTTCTTTCCAAAAATAACATTTCTTTCTTCTTTGGCCTTCTTCCAACACCAGGGAAATGATGAATCATGGTGAAGGCAAGATTGTTGAAGAGAATCATGAGATTGGATAGAGAAAGAGAACTTCTCATTGGAAAAGGGAATTTCACATGAGGAGAAATAGTTTTGAAAGACTTTCTTTGCCATGTCGAAGATGGTGAAGGTTCTATATGTGGAGAGAAAATCAATTCTAGGTGAATCTTCAAAAGCCAAAAGTGAAGAAGGAGAGGATCCTCCTAAAACTCCTCCTTCACCTCCTTCTTCTCCATCAAATTCTTCTTCTTCAAGTTCAAGTTCCAAATCCACCGCAAGAAAAAATTCCCATAAACATAAAAAAGATATGCCTTTACTTAAGGTTGATGTGAAATTTGAATTACCCATGTATGATGGTGAATTCAATGCAGAGAGGTTGGATAATTGGGTCAGACAAATGGAGGTTTATTGCAGTGTGCAACAAATAAAGGATGAGGCAACTCAAATCAATTTGGCATCGCTTCAACTTGCAGGAACAACACTCAACTGGTGGCAAACAAAGTTGCAAAATGACACACAACAATTGGGTAATGTATTTCCATCATGGCAAGTTTTTGTTTCTACACTTAGAAAGCAATTTTATCCTTTGGGTTATAAAGAGAAGGATTTAATTGAATGGCAAGGTATTAAACTAAGAAAGGGACAAATAGTGCAAGAATACACAGATGAATTTCGTAAGATGGCATTAATGTTAGACATTCCATTACATACCCAAGAAACTCTTATGAAGTATATAGGAGGTTTACCTGCACATATTCATAACATTGTATTTATGTTTGGAACTACTAAAATTGATGAGGTTTATGTTCAAGAAACATACATTGAGGTAGGAAAAATAGAATTTCGTGTATTGGGGGAATCGTCTTCAAGAAAAGAGGACAAAAGGAAGTGGAATGGAAAGAAATCAAATTCAATGGAAAGAAAGGAAGAGAATCTCTCTTGCAATCATTGCAAGAAAGAAGGGCATGATGATGACCATTGTTGGAAATTTCATCCCAAGAAGAGACCGAAGTGGTTCAAAGAGAGGAATGGGAGGCAAATAGTTGCAGCAACATCACGACCAAAAGACTTGGGATCAGATTTGGGTGATGAATCTAAAATCTTAGTAGTTGGTTTGACAGGTAAAATTCATGATGGATTTGATTCTAGAAGTAAATTGTTTCACATAAGGGTCATAATGAGGCATACTAAGGTCAACACATTGATAGATAGTGGATCTCAATCTAACTTGATTTCAAAGGAAGATATTAAACAATTGGTATTAAACACTCAGATGCATCATAAACCTTACTCACTTAAATGGATAATAAACAATCATAAATTGCACATAACAAAGTAATGCACCTTAAAGTTTGCAATTTCATCTAAGTTTGTGGATGAGGTAACGTGTGATGTGGTGCCACTCAATGAATGTGGAATGGTCTTAGGAAATCCTTATTTTTATGATCGCAAAGCAATCTTCTACAGGGAACAAAATCAATATCATTTAATCAAAGAATAAAATGAATATGTTGTACGTGCTCATCACTTAAAAGAAAATAAATCTCTTCAAACAATGGAACAATTAAGAAAGGGAGATCATGCAATAAAAACACCTATAATTGTTCCAAATCAAGAAATTGATGTTAAGAAAGAACATGAGATGATTGTATAATGGAAGTTCAATCATACTTTTATTCAAGATAAGCTAACGTCGTGTAAGTGCTACAAACATATTAGCTCATTTGTAGTCATATTTTTGATGTTATCATTAGTAATGTTGTCAACATGGATGAGAGTACCTTCAGTAAGATGTGACGGAGTACAAGTGGCTAACAATATGTTGTCAATTATCATGGTTGTTTTACAGTTGATCTTGATAAGACAGGTTCATAGGACAAAGTTTATAGACAGAGAACAAGTGGGGTGGCCTATCCCGCACTTGATGACTGGTTAGTATCCTTTTGGAGGACAAAAAGGTCTGATCCAGATTATTTTTGGCACGAAATCGGAGCAGAGATATAATAAATAAATGCACAGAGATATTGTGGATATCCAATAATATAATAGAAAGGTATCAGAGATGCAACCATAAATACAAAGATATAGTAATACGCAATTTCTATTAATGAAAGAAATGTACAGAGACTGTAAAAATATAGAGTGAAAGACTCGCTAGAGTGGTGGCAGCTTATCTTTGAGAAGAGATGTGATGGCTAATTGCATTTGCAAGAATATGATTGTTACAATGAGGCTCCAAAGGCCTTTTTAACATAATCAAAATCCAAAAACCTAACCCCAGAAGATGAAAAGCCAAAAGGTTTGTACTCCAACTTCTTGGGGGTGTAACGTTTGCATACGATATCCATTTGGGGTGATCGATACATTTTTGGAAAGGTCTAACTGAGAAGAACTATTTTTGAATGGTTCATGCCAATACCTGCGACAGTTTACTGGACCCCAAATCCCCAAAAAACGTCGTTTAGGGCCTCAAAACATCCCCGAAAGTTTAGAACCCGAAAAACTACCAAAAAAATGCCAAGATGGAAAACTATTTTTCGAGCCCGTGGAATAGGTGGGTGGCCACCGATATCCACCTGAACAATCCTCCCTACTTAGGAATAAATGGTCTCCATTGCGTTGAGTTCCCGTGGGAGAGGGGGAATCATTTGTTGAATCTGAATCTTGGTGAGTTGCTTGCCTTGTTGGAGATTTCGTGTTGCTTGGTTTGTGGAAAGTTGTCATGAACTTATTGTTGGCATGGTTGAATCTGTTCAATTAGTCAGGCTACATGAGATGTTTGTGTGCAGATGGAATATTTTCACTTTGTTGTAGTCATTTTGATGCGCTTCTGTTGGATAGAAGGTGCTTGGGCCGAGGCTGTAGTGGTTGCAGTATCCTCCTATTCACCTTTTGAATAAATTGTGAAGAAGATTAATTTTGTGGTATGAGATACTACCTTATGACACTATTTAGGTGGGACAGTAGTTGGAACTACCTTTGGTATTTTGTAGAGATGACCCCCCAAAGTAACAATGGCACTACAGGGTCGAGACTCATAAACAACATGGCACTTCCACATATATGGTTGGCCCAAGAGAACATTACATACATCTAGTGGGGAAACATCACATAATAACTCATCCTTGAAGGGCTAGATGTCGTATGACAATAGACACTGTTGACTGACACGAATATCTCATCCTTGGCGAAGCCACCCGATGTTGTATGGCTGCGGGTGTGGTTTTGTCGACAATCCCAACTGTTTGATGACCTCTGCTGAGATGCGGTTCTTTTGACTTCCTCTATCAACAATAAAATGCAGCGGGGTCCCCTTCACCCACATCTATGAATGAAAAAGGTTATCCCCCTCTTAAGGATCTATTGGTTCTTCTGGTTGATATGTTGTGGTCGCGACAATAGCAGTGGTGTCTATGTCGATGATCTGCCTTTTACCAGTATTTTCATAATCAGATTCTGAATTAGGGTTTGGCTCCTTGTCTTTGATCTCAGCCAAAAATGACTGTTTTGAGCAACATTCCTCAGTGTTGTGCCAGGTTATTTTTTGGAAATGGCACCATTTTTCGACATCCTTCTTTGTCTTCCCATTACCCTTATTTTTCTGTGGCTTGGACTGGTTTTCGGGAGATTGTTTATTAGGGCCATATTTATCATACTTTGGTTGTTGCATATTTGCAGACCCAAACTCCTGTTTGTTCTGGTGCTTAAATTTCTACTCAATTTTAACAACATATCAATAAGCAACACTGAGTGATGAGATGTCTAGAAAATCCATTTCAGTTTGGATGTATCTGTATAGATCCCCATGGTATTTCAGAACCAAATTTCATTCGGAGTCTTTGATACCCATATTGGTGCGCAAGGTTTGGAATGTATTGGTGAACTCCAGAAATTCTTGGCCCCTCTCTTGCCGCAGTGTGGTCCATCGCATGTACTGCTCCTCATAGTTTCCAACAGGGTAATACTGTTCCTTTATCGCATCCACAAAAAAATACCAAGTGGGCTCGGCCCCATATATTCCAGACTCCTCTGTGGAACTTTGTTTTCGTAAGTTTCCCACCAATGTTTGACATGGGGGAGAGCTTTAATAAGTGCGAAGATGATATTTTCCCTATAGGAAAAATTATGAACAGAGAAATAACCTTCTAACAGATTTAACCATTTTTCTAGGGCATCCACATCTATCTGACCTTCAAATACAGGAATATCAAAATTAACCTGTACCTTGAAAGGAGATGTTCTTCCAAAGTGGTCTTTTGATGAAGATGCACATGTTTCTATCAACAGACATTGAAGGATGTGGGAAAAATTCTACATCATTTCGTCCCTTTGTCGCATGAGAGATTTCTCAAGAAACATATTGATAGGATTGTTTTCTTCGTCATTTTTCTTTTCTTCCACCATGGAGGGTTTCTTGGGCATGCGAGAGATATTTGATTAAATAGAGACAAGCTCAAGACCCAACTTGATATACTCGGACCTCGTCAAGGACATGCACTAAAAAAAATGATCAAGAGCAGCCTGTTTTGATACCACTGATCCAAATTATTTTTGACACGAAATGAGAGTGGAGATATAATAAATAAATGCATAGAGATATCATGGATATCCAATAACATAACATAAATGTATCAGATATGCAACCATAAACACAGAGATACAGTAATATACGATTTCTATTAACGAAAGAAATGTATAGAGACTTTAAAAATACAGAGTGAAAGACTCACTAGAATGGTGGAAGCTTATCTCTGAGAAGAGATTTGATGGCTAATCGCATTCATAAGAAGATGATTGTTACAATGAGGATCCAAAGGAATTTTTAACATAATAAAAATCCAAAACCCTAACCCCGGAAGATGAAAATCCAAAAGGTGAGCAAGCGCCGATGTGGGTAGTTGATACGTCAACCCGTCGAGGGCATAACTTTTACATACGATCTCTGTTTCGGGAGATTGATACATCATTGGAAAGGTCTAACCAAGAAGAATTATTTTCGACTGGCCCAAGCCAATGCCACTAAATATTTATTGGAACCCAAATCCCCAAAAAACATTGTTTAGGGCCTCAAAATGACCCCGGAAGTTTGGAACCTGAAAAACTGTCAAAAAACTGCCAAGATGGAAAACTGTTTTTCGAGCCCGTGGAATAGGTGGGTGGCCACCAATATCCACCTAGATCAATCCTCCCTCCTTAGGAAGCAATGGTCTCCATTGCATTGATTTCTCGGGGGAGAGGGGGAAGCGTTTGTTGAATCTGAATCTTGGTGAGCTGCTTGCCTTGCTGGAGACGTCACGTTGCTTGGTTTGTGGAAGGCTGTCACGAACCTGTTGCTGGTAGGGTTGAATCTGTTCAACCGGTCGGGCTACATGAGATGTTTGTGTGAAGAAAGAATATTTGCGCTTTGTTGTAGTGGTTGCAGTATTCTCCTGTTCACCTTTTGAACAAATTGTGAAGAAACTGAATTTTGTAGAATGAGATACTACCTTGCGGCATTGTTTAGGTGGGACAATAGTTGTAACTACCTTTGGTATTCTACATAGATGACCCCCCAAAGTAACAATGACACTATGGGGTAGAGACTCATAAACAACATGGCGCTTCCACATATATGGTCGGCCCAAGAGAACATCACAGACATCTAGTGGGGCAACATAACATAATACCTCATCCTTGAAGGGTTGGATGTTGTATGACAATTGACACTGCTGGATGACACAAATATCTCATCCTTGGCGAAGCCACCCGATGTTGTATGGCTGTGGGTGTGGTGTTGTCGACAATCCCAACTATTTGATGACCTCTGCTGAGATGAGGTTCTTTTGGCTTCCTCTCTCAACAATAAAATGTAGTGGGGTCCCCTTCATCCACATCTGTGAATGAAAAAGGCACTCCCCCTCTTTAGGATTTGTTGGTTCTTGTGGTTGAATTGTTGCGATCGCGACAATAACAGTGGGGTCTACATCAATGATCTGTCTTTTACCAATATTTTCATGATAAAATTATGAATTAGAGTTTGGCTCCTTGTCTTTGATCTCGGCCAAAAATGACTGTTTTGAGAAACATTCCTCAGTGTTGTGCCAGGGGAGTTTTTGTAAATGGTACCATTTTCTGGTGTCCTTCTTTGTCTTCCTGTGACCCTTCTTTTCCTGTGGCTTGGAGTGGTTTTTGGGAGACTGTTTATTAGGTCTGTATTTATCATACTTTGGTTATTACAGATTTGCAGACCCAAACTCTCGTTTGCTCTGGTGCTTAAATTTATACTCGATTTTAACAACATACCGATAAGTAGCACCGAGTGATGATATGTACAGAAAATCCATTTCAGTTTGGATGTATCTGTGTAGAGCCCCATAGTATTTCAAAACCAAATGTCGTTCTGAGTCTTTGATACCCAGCTTGGTGCACAAGGTATGGAAGGTATTGGTGAACTCTAGAACTTATTGGCCCCTCTCTTGCCATAGTGTGGTCCATCTCATGTACTGGTCCTCATAGTTGCCAACAGGGTAATAGTGTTCCTTTACCGCATCCACAAAAAAATCCCAAGTGGGCTCGACCCCATATATTCCAGACTCCTCTATGGAAATTTTCTCCCAGTAAGTTTCCCACCAATGTTTGACATGGAGGATATATTTAAGGAGTGCGAAGGTGATAGTTTCCCTATCGAAAAAATTATGAACATATAAATAACCTTCTAACAGATTTAACGATTTTTCTAGGGCATTCGCATCTATCTGACCTTCAAATATAGAAATATCAAAATTAACCTGTACCTTGAAAGGAGAGGTGCTTCCAAAGTGGTTGTTTGATGAATATGCGTCTATTTCTATTGGCAGGCGTTGAAGGATGTGGAAATTGTTTTCCATCATTTCATCCCTCTGTTGTGTGAGAACTTGCTCAAGCAACAGATTGATAGGATCATCTGCTCAATCATTTTTCTTTTCTTCCACCATGGAGGGCTTATTGGGCGTGCGAGAGTGATTGTCTTCAAGAGAGACAAGATTGAGACCCAACTTGTTATACATGGACCTCGTTAGGGACATGCACTGAAAAAAATGATCAAGAGCAACCTGCTCTAATACCACTGATCCAGATTATTTTCGACACGAAATGAGAGTGGAGATATAATAAATAAATGCATTGAGATATCACGGATATCTAATAATATAACATAAATGTATCAGATATGCAACCATAAACACAAAGATACAGTAATACATGATTTCTATTAATGAAACAAATGTACAGAGACTGTAAAAATATAGAGTGAAAGACTCGCTAAAATGGTGACTACTTATCTCTGAGAAGAGATGTGATGGATACTCGCATTTGAAAAAAGATGATTTTTATAATGAGGCTCCAAAGGCCTTTTTAACATAATAAAAATCCAAAACCATAACCCCGAAAGATGAAAATCCAAAAGGTTTGCGGGCCCCGATGGGGGTAGTTGATACGTCAACTTCCCGGGGGCATAAAGTTTTCATACAATCTCCGTTTGGGGTGCTCAATACATCGTTGGAAAGTTAGAACCGAGAAGAACGATTTTCTACTAGTCCAGGCCATTGCCTTATGCATTTTCTTGGACCCCAAATCCCCAAAATACATCGTTTAGGGCCTCAAAACGACCCTGAAAGTTTGGAGCCCGAAAAACTATCGAAAATATTTCAAGATGGAAAACTATTTTTCGAGCCTGTGGAATAGGTGGGTAGCCACCGATATCCACCTGGATCAAGGTATTAGTGGGGAGGAATGATCCAAAAATAGATACAAGAACCAAAATGGGTCTAGGAAGGCCTAAAAATAATATTCTCGAAATTTCTTCAAAACGGACATGTGCGTAGGCCTCATTGTTATGAACCCAACACAACTTGAACGGGCTCAAATAGACACCGTATGCGAAAGATATCGTGTTCTATTCATTTTTCCAAACAAGGATAATTTTGATGATTTTGCAGTCTATACAGTCCGTACAATGCTAACATGGCAACTGACTGTACAAGACATACGACCATACAGTGACATGGTAATGAGTTGGAATGCTGACAGGGTAGACACACTGGTAGACAGGTGCGTGAATAATTTGTTGAAACGTGTCCTCTTTGGTCGAATGTAATGGTGCCACATGGCCCAGTATTGGGCTACCACATGGCACCCCTCCATTGGTTAGTGTGGTAAAATTGTTTGGACTCCACCAGAGTTGAACCCATGACCTCCGGTCCGGGCAAAAGTGACTTGGCAGGGCCAGGCTACTAGCCCACCCTCGGTGTTCCTTGTAATATATGGTATAAATGTCTTATTTAAGATTTCTACATTATATTTCGAGAACAAAAAATGGCTTGGGCCTAGCCCCAGCCCTCGGTGCATACGACCATTTCATATAATCCTTCAATTTGTATTGGCGCGCAACCCACTCTAGCTAGCCCTGGCACAAACACTATGCCATGTAACCCTGTCATATAATCGTTGACCTATACCTTGGTGTGGATGAGTGGGGTTAGCGCTCGGTCAGTTGGGATATCCTTCCCACCAAGGAGAGTAACTAGGGGCTACGACCAAGAGCCATTCAAAGTTTGGGTGCGTGGAGCATAAGGATTAGGCCATATGGCCAAGCCACATGACTGGGGGCCAACAGTTAAGGGGCCATAACATAGCACTTGGCCACATGGAGGGCGCACATGTGACTAGGATCCTGAGGATCGGATGATGTGCCCTATTTTGGCCCAAAAGTGGGTTTTTTAACTATATAATAAAATTTTATTTGATTTTTCAGCTAGTTTTGAGAGATTTTGGCCATTATTAGAGGATCTCGAGCCCTTTTTGAGGCCAGGTATTAGGGAGAAGTTGGGAGGTTGTTGCCAAATTTAAATATATATAAATGAGAGGTTCTTGGAAGCCTTAGGGAGGTTTAGAAGAGGAGAAATGTTGAATAATTGTAAAGCCAAAGACATTTTTATGCAGGGAAACAATTGAGGAGAGCAACTTTGCGGGCCATTTATGGGAGCTTCATTCATGCGTTTTTGGTTTTGTTAGTTGTGTTGGGTTCCTGAGATCTAGAAGAAGACATCCAGATCAGTTTGTAATCCATTTGGTATTTTTATGATGTAATTTGGAAGCTTTGAAGAGAAATAATAAATCCTCACCCACTGAGACAAAGGCCCAGAGACATAGGTGATATTGCCAAACTCTATTAAAAATTTTTGCTGTTATGGTTTGTTGATTATTGTGTTTATTTACAGATCTATATATTTCATTATGGATGCCATGTTGCATCTTTAATTCTTCCTCTTTAATAAATTTATTAAATGGTTAATGATCTCATGTTTTAAAACTCAACCATAGTCTTTAAAATATCTTTTCGAATCATGGAGATAGCCAAAGATGAGAAGGAGGTGATAGAGACACTCCTCAAAGAAGTGAAGAATGAATGTGAGGAGGAAAAACAACTCAATGAAAAAATGGAGAAAAGACTCGAGGAAGTATTCCAAATGATTCCAGACAATGCACTAGTAGGAGAACTCAGTGTAGAAGAGAAGATAAAAAGGATATCGCAGACGATGGAAGGGTATAAAAAAGATATAGTAGAATTGGTTGGGAAGCTGACACCAACCACCCCTCTAGAAGTAAAATAAAAAAGGGAGCAACATGAAACATAATAGACATACATAATTGTGCTGGAAGTAAAATAAATAGGATAACTCTATGAAAGGACCGCATAGATCTGGATGAGCTTGGTAGAATATGAAGGGATCCAATAGTTGGATCAAAGGGAAGAAAAGTTGAATTTCGTCGTCCAAGTTTTGAAGAAATGAAAGAAGGAAATTCCCATATCAAAGAGATTGAGGGCCATGCAGAAAATCAAAAAATTGCAAGTAGAACTGAAGACAACCCAAGAAGAAAGATAGACAAGACATCCTCAGTTGGAGTCCCTGCAAGAGCAAGCCGAGAAGATGATAACATATCTAGAAATAGAGAAAAACATATTGGAACAAGCACACTTAGAAAGTAGAGAAGTGTTGAAGGAGCACTTAACAATGCAAATGGTAGACATTGACAACAAAGAGTGCATAGGAAAAGACACAAGTAGATGCACTCACGAAGAAGTTCCAGGTATTGGAGAAATCTGTGCAGAAGGAACATACGACCTGAGTGGCTCACGATGAGCCACAGGTTAGTGTTGGGGGGTTGTTGGAGTAGGAAATTTTGGGGTTCAGTTCAGTAAACGAGGTTGAGAGCTATGGAATGGACCAAATTAAGAATCATATGCCAGGAAATAAGGAAAATAAACACAACAAAGGGAAAAGGAAGCAATGTGCTAGGAAAGAAGGAAGATCAACGTAAAGTCAAAGCAAGGAACGATTGGATCAAAGACCAATTGCACGGATGGAAGTTAGAAAGTGGACAAGTGGATTCCACTTAGATTTAGGGTTTTGAGTCATGATGTAAGCATTTTTAACCACTTTTGTAATATAAATAGAGGATGTATGAGGTAGTTAGAGATACTTATCTTTTGAGTATCACTTGGTAGGAATAAAGTACTTTGAGCATCTTTTTGAGTCCAAGTCAAAGTATCTATTTTGTTGAGAGCTATAGAGCTCAGATGGAGTCAATGTTGATATGCAATTGAGGGTCAGGTCGCAAGTTGTGGAGCTTGGTGCAACACTGGTCAATCTCACACACCAGTACTAAACCCATGATGTAATGTAAACATTGTTATTTTTATGAAGAATAATAATAAGAAGCCAAAGATATTTGTGGACGTAGCCTAGGGGGGGTGAACCAGGATAAAATCATGTGTTTTGATGTGTTGAATGATATTTTTGTTGTTACTACAATTATTAATGAATGATGAATGGTTAAAATAGTATTTTGTAGTGTGTAGTACTAATAATACATAATGGAATACATGTTAGATCTAGATGAATGGTGTAATGAATGCTAAGTAGAAGAAGTAGAAAATCCCTAATCACTTCCATGATTGCATAAATTTGCATCTTCCAGTCACCCATAATCCATCTTGGGTGAGACTGAACTATGCACTCTGTGCATGGTGTAGCCTTTTGGTCAGCCCATACATCCAACAATATTTGTAGAGGTGTAGCGTGGTGTAGAACCCGGGTCAGCCCATACATCCAACAATATATTTTTTTTTTTGTGTGTTTCCTTAACTTTGACTTTTGATATCTAGTTTATTCTATCTTGTAGCAAAACTATGATTTTCTCTTCAATAAAATATTTGGACTTAGTGTGGCCAATGGCTTGATTGTGGTCAATGACCTGCAACAATTTTTTTTTCTAAAATGGGTGTGGAAAAAAAACAAAAATTTTGTTACGAAGGAAATGAATTCTGACCAAAGTCTATGGCCAAAGGCCAAAATTAGATTTCACTCTGATACTAATGTAAAAAACAAGGTTCATCTAGTAAGAAAACATCTAGTGTAAAATGGACAAATAACACAAATCCATGTAGGATAGTTTTAATAAAATTATGAATAATAATATAAGATGATTACAATGACCCTCTTGGTCGTATACATATAAGAATTGAATGACCACGAGGTGAAAAGGTATGTATCTTACCCTTTCATTACTTAACCATTAATTATATTGTTGTTAGTAATACTAT
>JZKD02S2235445.1:172508-202323 GCA_000966675.3 Picea glauca
ATTTTGAGGCATTAAGCGACATTTTTTGGGGTTCTAGTGTCCAAAATTTTTGCACACCCCCTTATCGATATTCTACACTCCAATACCTTTCCAACGGTCTAGGTTGTGCATCAGTCCAAATTCATATGAAAAAGTTATGCCTCCCATAAGTTGACCTATTGTACAATACCACCATGGTACAAGAGGATGCTACGTTAACCCCTATTAGTCATGCATATGAGGATAGCCACATGAGGAATTTTAAGAAGATTCTATAAGGTTCAAAATCGTACCACAATTGAGGGTTGAGGAAGTAAAAAACCTACCCCTAGATGGGTATTGGGCTATGTTAAATAACAAGCCACCAGGAGGAGAAGGGGTTCCATTCTATACTATTGTATTTTGTTCCATAATAGAGCAGGAGAAATAGGAGTGGGAAATTAGAGAGTATAAAAGAGGGGGTTAATGTTATGTAGCAACATAATAGGCCAAATGTCTCATGTAACTCCATATAGAGTGCCTTCTCCTTTATACTTGCATTATTTCCAAACCACAAAAAAGAGAGAAGAGCAACCTCACCTTCTAGATCTATTTTTGCCCATAAGGGTTTCCTAGAGAAAATATTTGTGTCATTTTGTGGATGGTGTGTGATTATATTTTACTTTTCTCTATTTTCTCTATTTTATTTTTCATGCATAAACAAAAAATCGGTAACTAAATATTCTGTAAATGTAAAGGAATTTAACCTTCATAGGTAGATTTCCATTTTAATTATCAGATTTGTTGTGATGAACTATTCGAGTGTAATATCCATGACAATTTATAGATCATATTGGCATCAAAGTAGGATTTTCTTTTGGTCATATTTGGGAAGTTGTAGGATCTAGGAATCATCTTAAAGAGAAGTTGTAGAAACCCTAGCCATGGTTGACAAGTCTATTCATAATAACCCTCGAGATCCAACATAAGAGAGATTTGAGAGGTTGGAATCTCAAGTTGTTAACATCGGTTGCAATATGAACCTCCTCATGGTGGCTCTAGAAATAAATATAAGACCATTAAGATATGATGGAGGCTCTAACTTAGATATGAGATTAGAGGGGAAATTGGGAGATTAGGAAGACTTAGGAAATGAGTCATAAAAATAATCCGATAAAGAGCAGTCGATTTTGAGAGTCATGAAACCTTCACAATCCCTATTCAATTTGGAAGTGAAAGTGGACATAAATAAATACCAAGGTGATATCGATGCATTACAACTGAATCATTGGTTGAAACAACTAGAAGTTTATTTTAGTGTTCACCATATAGATGAAGAGCAGAATATTTCATTTGCTAGGTTGATGTTAAAGGGCCATGATTTAACCTAGTGGGAAATGCATACATAAACACTTAGGTTGGAGGGTGATTTGAAAGTAAATAGGTGGGAGGACTTTAAAACCCTCATCAAGTCCCAATTCTACCCTATCGAGTATGTAGAGGACTAATGGATCTGATGGAACTAATTCATGTAGAGGTAGGGTTAGAGTGTACATGAGTACACCACTGAGTTCAAAAGGATGGCCATCATGTTAGGTATCTCTCCCATGAACCCAGATGTACTCCTCAAGTATCTTGGGGGTTTATAAATTCCTCTACGAAAGTAGGTGATTCTCTTCAATCCAAGGACAATGGATGAGGCATGTGTAAATGAACAATGCCTAGAAAACATAGTCCAAAAGAAGGGATGACGAAGTGGCTCAAAGAAGAAAGAGCACCGAGAAACATCTAAGGAGGGGAATAAGAAGTGGAAATGGGGAAAATATAAGAAGAAAACAACCACTACATATTAGTGAAAACATCCCAAAAACCATTGCAAAATTGATGGACACACAAAGGAAAAGTGTTGGAAACTACATCCAAATATAAACCCAGAGAACCACAAGAAGGACGAAAAGAAAAATAACCTTCTAGCCACAAATTCAAACAATCAAGTTGAAATTAGCTCAGATGTCGATGAAAATATTGTCTACAAATATATATATCGAAGGAGGTGAATTTGAGTAGCCTTCATCACTAGGAAGAGAAGGAGATGACCAATCTCTTCCACATGAATATTTAGGTCAATATGACTAAGATAGATGCTATGTTCGACTCTAGTTCACAAGATAATATCACAGAAATGGATCTAGTAAAAAATCTTGGATTGGAGGTTCACAATCATCCTATCCCATATCCATTGGGTTGGGTTAAAAAGGATGCAGAGATAAAGGTAACAAAATAGTGTAAGATTAAATTTGTTGTAGGTGTTGATTTTATTGATTAAGTGGAATTGGACGTAGTACCCCTTGATGTATGTGGAGTAGTGTTTGGATCCCCCTACATGTATATGAGGGATGAAATATTCATGCAGAGAGAACAAATACCGACTTATCAAATATGGTAAGTCCTACATCATCAATGCACATAAAGGAAAGTCAAATATCTCATTGGTAAGTGCCAACCAAGCCAAGAAGTTGATTAGTTCTAGTAAGAAATATTTTTTTCTTTTCTTAAGAGAAAATCACTCTGATGATGAGTCAGTGAGAGTGTAGGCATCCCTAGAGGGGTGTACTAAAGAGAAGAAACACCAATTGGAGGATTTTTTACATGAATACAGAGGAGTGTTCAAGGATCCTAAAGGAATACCACCCAAGAGGTATGTGGAGCACAAAATACAGTTATTTCCAGACTCCCCATGGACGAATATTGGGTTGTATAGACAAAATTTTCTAGAAGTGAATGAAGTGAAGAAGCAGTTGCAAAAATTGTTGGAATATGGTGTGATTTTACCAAGTACCTCACCTTGTGGGTCACCCATCATAATTGTTCCCAAGAATTATGGGACTCAGAGAATGTGTATCGATTACATGGCATTGAACAAGATTACACTGAATAATTGATACCCTCTTCCAAGGATCAATTATCCGTTGGACCATCTGTAGCATGCCAAGTACTTCACTAATCTATATTTGAAATCAGGATATCACCAAGTACGATTCAAAGAAGAAGATACCTGGAAGACTCCCTTGTGGAAAAGGCAAGGTTTGCATGAGTGGTTGGTTATGCCATTCGATTTATGCAATGCACCAACTATATTTATGAGACTAATGAATGATGTTTTACGCCCTTATCTAGATTAATTTGTTATTGTCTATTTGGATGATATAATGGTTTATAGCGCTACCTAGGAGGAGAACATCTCACATCTTATGCAGGTGTTAGAGACTCTGAAAAAGCATCAACTTCTAGCCAATATCAAGAAATGTGAATTTTCTCAACAGTGTTTGGTGTATTTGGTGTAAGTGATCGGTGGAGGGGAGATGAATATGGATCCCATAAAGATGGATTGCATCATGAAATGGTTAGTTCCTACAAATTTCATTGAATTTAGGAGTTTTTTTGGGGCAACACAATACTTTTGGAAGTTCATAGCTTAATTTTCAACAATAGTTGCACCACTCCATGCCATAAGAGCTAGTGGTAAGAGTTTCCAGTGGGGGAAGAATCAATATAAGGAATTTGATGAGATGAAAATAAATATCAGTAAAGCACTAGTGCTCACACTACCAAAATTGCAGAATCCCTTCAAATTGGAGATAGATGCAAGTGGGTATGCCATGGGAGAAATAATGATATAGGGAGGAAGGATCATCTGCTATCATTCTGAAGTATTTCATGGGGTGGTTCTCAACTACATTACCTATTACAAGGATATCCATGCCTTGGTACAAGCTATCAAAAAGTGGAAGCACTATATGATGGAAAAGGAGACCATAATCCACATATATCAACAACCACTACAATATTTGCAGGCCCAAAGTAGGCTCCAAAAAAACAACAATTACAAGTGGATGGGGTTTTTACAATAATTTCATCTAGTCATTAAGTATAATAAGGGTATCACAAATAAGTTGGTAGACATGGTTTCACAACCACCCACATCCAATATTACATCTTTGGGAACTATGATTCACATGGATCCTTTTATCCATGATGCATACAAAAAGGTATACTAGAAGATGAGGACTTCAAGGAGGTGTTTCAACAACTACACGGACAAATTCATATAGAATATGGTGGTGTAAAGGTTGACTATCATTTCTAGAATGGTTTACTCTACAATATTGACAAGATATGTGTCCCTAAAGGTGAACGACTGCATCTTATCAGAGAGGCTCACACCTCCAAGGTTGCAGGACATTTTGGTGTTGGGAAGACAATTGTGAATTTACAAAGGTATGTGTATTGGCCTAGAATGAAAGAATATGTAGCACAATATATTAGAGGATGCATACTTTGTTGTACCAGCAAGCCCAATAACATGAATTAAGGTCATACTATCCCTTATCTATACCGACTTGACCTTTGGAAAGTGTTTCCATGGATTTTGTTGGAGGTTTACCAACCACGTGGAAGAGACATGGCAATTTATTTATGGTAGCTATCAGGTTCAAACAAATGTGCATTCTCATGACTTTTAAAAAGACCATCAAGGGACATGAAGAAAATGTTTTTTTTCTTTGAACAGGTCTGGGTGCACTTTGGGATACCGAGAAACATCATCTCAGATAAGGATGCCAAATTTCTCAGTTCATTTTGGACTACATTGTGGGAAAACATGGACACTAAGTTGAAGAGGTCTACAACATTCCATCCACAGATATATTGGAAGAAAAAGGTAGTCAAAAAGAATTTGGTGCATCTTTTGAAGGGTTACAATCAGAAGCATCCGAAGAATTGGGATGGAAATCTAATTTATATACAACACTCTTATAAAAAAGAAATCCACACTTCTACTGGTAAGTCATATTTTGAAACTTGCTTTAGGTATTTTTGACCTTTACCCTTAGATGTTGTATAGCGACAACAAGGAGGAGCAACGAAGGACCTCACATGAGATGCATTAAAAGAAGAAAAATATGTTGAGAATATTAGGAAAATCCATTTGAAAGTATAAGAGACACTGATGCTATGGGGAAATTCCCCTAAACTGGGTCTAAGGAATATGAAAAGTGATAACTCCCTTAAAAGAATAATCTACCTTTAACCTACCCCAAAACCATCTTGAATAAGTGATAAGAGAAATAGGGGAGAGAGGGTTAATGAGTGCACCTTCAATCCTTACAGTTGATGTAGACCTCTTCTACTTGTTGCTACCTCCTAGATCACAGATCTCCTCCCAATACTGGCCTAAAAAGGGTTAAGAATAAAATGAAACAACATATACAATCTCTAATGATCACTTTAAAATCCTAAATATAGATATAAATTCTAAAATTAACAAGAACATGTAAACACAGGGTTTTGGGACAAAGATAATCTATTTTATTCAAATTCAAGATAATAAAGGTTACAACCTTTACTTGTGACCACTCTACAAACCAAGACTGGGATCCTCTATCGTGGATCCAAGTGCATAAATCCCACATTAGATTCTCACAACCAACATACCATCAAGGGAAGGAGTAAGGGTTTCATAGGCACAATGGCTGGAGGGGAAAGTTGAGGCTAAAACTCAGAACAAGATGCAAATCTTGGGCAATGAAAGGGAAGGGATTTTGACATATTTTTCTTATTCTCTTGTTCATATGTCTAAATGACTCCCCAAGACCTATTTTTATATGAGAAAAATATGTTTATTCGGTTTGGGGACGAGATACAAGGGTTAAAATGGTTAGGAAACCCTCCATATCCCATAAATTCCGTCAAATTCCATGTAATTTTATATTTTTTGCAAATTTTGGAGGTGAACATGGGATAACTAGAATAAAACAAGTGTATGTATGTGGGATAACTAACATGAATCACCTGTGTGTACACAGGCTATTAGTGTAGCATGGAATGTACACTATCCAAAAAATGTTTTTTTAGAAGGAAGCCTCAACAATGTTTTTGGAAAAATATGCAAATGGATGGGACAATGTCTTGGATGCATAGATGTGGAATTTTTGGACTATAACAGATGCCCCCTAATGTGTGAGGTAAAAATATAAACTGATGGTCGAAATACATTACAATATCTTTACATAGTGGGAAGGAACGAAGTTGAGTGATCTCGAGACGAGTGTTCCTGAGCGTGTCATCTGAAAAATAATGATAATATATCCGAAGTGGGCATACCCATGCTCGAGATAAACTAAGCATGGATTCCAATCAAGTACAATGCATATCCATGTCATATATATAGTAATAATGACTACGAGACAAATATGAATGTCTATATAAAGTGTAACCATGAAAAATACATAGCGGATCTACATCTCAAAATCATTTGAAGATATACAAGTACAATGTGATATGCATATTCAGGAAGCATCAATGCTTGTAGTTGAAGATGATAACTTATAGCTAGAGAAACAACTTCAAGATATTCAAAACTCAGGCAGGAGTACAATAGGAGTATAAGAATCACTACTCTGAAGTCTTTGACATGTCGTCAAGGAAAGACTAGAGGACCTCAATCATCAGGCACAAAAATTCATTGATTTTGAATCCGAACTTGACTGGACTATTGGGATGGACGACTCATGAAAGTCAAGAGATTAACTACAGAATGGACGACTTAGGTTGGATAAAACTTACCTTGGACAAAAGCACTAAAAAATAATGAGACTTAGGAAACATATTATTGACATAAGTTTGTGACACATGAGGCACCAAAAACTCTCAATATGTTTGGAAGAGTAACCAAATGGAGGAGGACACAACTCTATGTAACGAGAACAAATTCCTAAGGTCATGCTAGATCCCGATGCTTGTAGAACAAAAAAATAATGTGATTTTTCCAAGGGTGACAATCTTGTTGCCGATAAAAGAGAATGTATATCTCATCCCCTCTTTTTGGAATATTTAATATTTTTTTGTTTTTCAAACTTTTAACGAGATTGAAAAAGAATAAAAGAATTCTATGTTACAAAGGAGGAACGAGTGTCGCGGGAAAGAAAACTAGTTCCAAGTGCATGGAACATATTGATTCTCAGTGCAAGGAGACATGTGCAGGATAAGGACACTCAGGAAAATTCCTCCATGGGTCAAGGTGTCAGATCGCAAGGGAAAACGGTGCTACAAGGATTACATTTAAGGAATGTTTTGGGTTCATTTAACAACAACATGAAGCTGACATTAGGCCAAAGACACAAGTATGAGACATGCGATGTGATTAAGTATGACACAAAAAGACTCCTTCCATGTGAAGTTTTATGAGCCTAGAGAAGGTAAGATCAGTGGTTTTTCACATTTAGAGAGTCTGAAAAACACTAAAAGAAGACTCCAGAGTGTTCCTTTTTCGTAATTAGTCCATTCGATTCAGAAAAGGGTTAAACTTATACCAAAAGTATGTCTCTTCAAAACCATTTTAACAAGCTTCACTGGGACAAGATTACTTGACTATATTTTCAATTTTAAGGAGTCTAAAAAGAGCTTAAATATGGACTCAAAACCTTTTTCTAATTTTAGTCCCCTTAGCATGAAAAAGTGTAAAATATAACTTAGGAAAACTCTCTCGGCGAGACATGTCTCTCGAGGCGTACCTTTTTCCTATATAATCTATTGGTCGGAAAAATGGTTAAACTTATGACAAATAGATATTCCTTCTGGACCAATTAACGAGTTCGTAAGGACCAAGGTCACTCGACTATATTTTCATATTTAGGGAGTTTGAAAAGAGCTTAACTATGGACTCCAAGGGGGTTCCTTTTTCGTAGATAATCTCCAAGGCCCGAAAAAGAGATAAACCAAAACCAGGGAGAATGACCCCTTTTTCAAAAATTTAGTCCCTCGATCCTGAAAAAGGGTTAACCTTATTCTTGTGAATACTCTCCTAGTGAACCTAAGCTCCTAGGGCATACCTTTATTTGTAAATTAACCGTCTGGACCGAAAAAGGGATAAATTATTGCTAGACAAATGTGCCTTTAAATTTTATTTTGACGAGTGTGAAAGGAAACAAGATCACTCGACAATATTTTCAATTTTAGAGAGTCTGAAAAGGGATTAAAGAAGAGTCTAGGGGGGATTATTTTCTTAAGTAATCCAAACGAGAATGAAAAAATAAGAAGTTATCATTAGATGTTGCTTTCAAAATTTAAGCAATCTTGAAAGATAACAAACCATGGTCTTGGAGAGTCCCTCGAGTATGAGCCAAAAAATATGAAGAAGAATGGGGATTCAACACATAGTCATGGAGGGACTAAAAATACACCCAATCCTATGGAAAAAACTCACAGCATGGACACCAAAATGCAGCAAAGGATCTACCTAGGGAATCCATGTAAAAGAAGGTTCTACCACCTAATTACAACATGTCTAAATCAACATAGAAGGTTCAGTGTCACACTTCGGTGGGATCGATCCTATGGAAAAGAGAAAAAATTCAACAACATGCAAGAAGGTGATGAGAACCTAACCTATATGAAAGTGTCAATTTTTTTTTTACCATGGGATGATGTGAGAGTAACCTATCTCATAAAAACACCAAACCAAAAGAAAAAGTTCATAAGAACGACCCAAAAATATCTCAAAAAGAAACTCAAGTATCCACCAAGCCAATAATAGGGAAAAAGAGGACCAAACTGCAACAAAAAGAGACGAACAAGTCTATAAATAGGGTAGATAGCTCATTTTAACCATTGAAAATTTGAAAATAACCAAAAATACAAAAAAACCTCTTCTTTAAAATGTGATTTCGAGGAGATATAGTGGATGAAATATCTTCAAACCTGAACCAACAAAGTACAAATGACCTCTCTCATCCTTTAAATTCATCATTTATTGTCTATTTAATTTTTTATAGTGTGCACACCCAAGTAAAAAGGTCGATTCTACGTGTGCATGGGTTGTCCACACTCAGCATGCATATATATGCAGGAAAAGTAAAACTTAGCATGCATACATACATGACTATATTAAAGACTATATTAAAGACTACCTGCGTACATCTCTTTAAGATTTAAAAAAAATTGAAATAAGGGACTAACCTCATTTTTTTTTATGCAACACGATGTATGTTCACTAGCGCGAGAGAGAACATTAGGAGTTAGATGTCTTTGTAGAGGAGGATCCAGGGGCCATTTCCATTCTCAAGCAGTGTGGTATGTGGATGTTCTTTCAGTGTCCATTCATGAGGGCACAAACCAAGTTACTTAACCATTTGATAGAGTATTGGCACCCAGATGTAGAGGCCTTCATGCTAGAGGGTCAATCATTGACTCTAACAACTGAGGATATATACTTTTTGACTGGCCTCTCCAGGAGGGAGGAATCGGTTAACTCGAGGACCTTTCCTTCAGGATCAAACAACATATAATACTATATTGGCATGTACTGTGAGGTTGACATTAAGGAAGTATGATCTCAGGTTCCAATTCATAAGATCGCAAGCCTCAACCTCCAGATAGTACTTTACATGATTGGGCATATCACGAGATATGAAACACTTCATTAGGATTCATGTGCACAGATGCATTGTGAAACTCAGTGTCTACAAGCCACCACCTTTGATGGGATCACTGCAATGCTCACATGTATGAAAATAAAATTGGTTGACTGTCAAAGAAGAACACACAAGAAATTCAAGTTCAAGACCTTGTCGTGTGCTTTATTTTTTGAGACAATGCCAAGCCTTATCTTGTGAGAGACAGTACGAGGCCATATTTCCTCCTTTTCAACATTATGAAGGTGGGCATCTTTGTTTCCTCGACATGGTGCAGGGAGAGTGCAAGAGGCCTTCGATGACAAATTCTTTGACTAGTGGCCCCATCAAATTCCTGTGATCGAGGAATACCCCTATGTAGGAGTTAGTTTCCTGAGGGATCCTGATATGCCTATGCCCCTTGATGAGGAGCGTAGAGAGATAGGTACACATTTCTTCATATTTTAAAGTTATTTTATTTTTAATTTTTTAAATATTATCCTTTTTATGGTAACATCAAATTATTAACTCAATGATCTGTTATATATAGACGTGGGACTGGTATGACCAACCAACTTCTCTGGGACCAGGCATCTTCCTCGAGCGGATGTCAGACCAACAAAAATAGGAGGAATAACAAACACAAGAGGATCACCAGCCAAAGCGGTTGAGAGAGTATTGTGATGAGTAGAGAGGAACCTAACATCTCTCACTCGTGCAATGTCAACGATAGAGATAGAGGACCTTCACTCGACAATGCAGCCTCATGTTGTAGGGGTACCCAGGACTTGGGTTCAACTGTTCTGGCGTCTTGCGAATGTCGTAGTTCATTATAATAGGGCCAACAAGCCTAGTCCGTAGCTAGCACTGGACCACATATGTGCCGAGGGAACCTTTTTGTACTCTCTTATGTAGTGAGGGCTTGAGCCCAACAATGTATATTAACTCTATTTGAGGATTTATGGCCCACTTTTGTACTCATGACATTATGTTTTGGACACATTAGTATATATATACATCTGTTTTCCTTATGGATAAAACATTTTGTATAAATGTACTTACATGTGCATGTATGTGTGTGCTTTTACTTTTATGTGTGAGCAATATTGCAATATAATACATGATTAACCAGTGTATCAATTAGTTTATTAGATCTCCTAGGAACATGAATATGAGTAATATAATCAAAATAGAATTCTAAGAAACGTACCCTAAGGAATCATCGGTGAAGGGTGGGATCGTAGACACAGTATATTCCATTTAACTGATACATGAACAATTGAGCATCTATATAAACCTAGAGGTGAGAAATACCATGTGACAAGGCATCATGAAATAATTAGATTACGACACTGTACTTGACAACATTATTGGTTGCTTTGCCTAGACAAATACCTCCAGAAGAAATCAATTGACCAAAGGGAATGAAGATAACCCAAGATGCAGAAGAAAGCCTTTGAGTGTGTTGGATAGCACCATCTATGAACCCAACATAGACCTCACATTCACTTGACATCTTCCACAGTGAAAAGAAACACAATAAACTACACGACCATAGAGAGAAAGAAAAAAATTAATAAATAAAGCTATACATTATATACAAGAAGTAACAACCAAGTGATCGATCTAAGTGTAATACTTATTAAGGTAGAGTCCATTTCTAGGCTCTAATAAATCGTTACCCTCGAAATCAACCAATTGATAGGAACCCTTTTCTAAAACTTTCTTAACAATGAACGGTTCGAACCACATGGGTTTGAATTTGCCTGCCCCAAAGGGATCTTTATCTTGGTCATAGACCAAGACAATATATACTTCAAAGAAAAATCGAGGGAAAATGGACCAATCATACTGACACTTGACACATTGTTTATGAGCCTCGTTGGCCAAGGCTGCATCTCGACGTTGCTCATTGATCTTCTTGAGATATAGAAGAAACTCTTCAAGTGGTAGTGTCAGGAAGTAGTTCCACTACCAAATTAAGAGAAGGGATTTGACACTCTATGGGAAAGATTTTCTCCATCCCATAAACGGTATGAAAAGGAGAAAAATTGGTAGTAGTCTTGACTGAGGTTTGATAACCCTAACGTGCCGAGTACACCATCAAATGCCAATTCGACTTGGCCAAATTGATCGTCCGTTGAAGAATAGTCTTGAGAGACTTACTAACAACCTCCACTTGACCATTCTCCCATGGATAGTAGGGTGATGAATGTTCTTACTTAAACCCCAGTTTTTTTGTTAACTTAGACATCATCTTGTTCTAGAAGTGACTTCCATAATATGTGACAATATCCTTTGGAAAACCAAACCTGGCTACAATCGTCTTAAAAATGAAAAATGCAGTTGTTTTTCCATCATTTCTAAATGTCGGCATGGCCTTGACCCACTTACTAAAGTAGTCTACTGCTATGATTGTATAACGATGCCCCCTAGATGAAGCCAGGTGGCATGTAGTAAAATCAATCCCCCACTTGGTGAAGGGACAAAAAAAAAACTGGAAACATGGGAGAAAGGTGTGCCCACATCTTCCGGGAGAAGATCTGGAACTAGTGACACTTCTCAATCACCTCTACACAATATTTGATCAATGAGGGCCAAAATTATCTAGTGCAAAGGATTTTCTAGGTTCTTTACAACCCAAAAAAGTGACCACCACATGCTCCAGTGTGATGGTCATTCAAAACACGATCTACCTCTTGATGAGTGAGAAAACAATGGAGAATGAAATCCACTCCTTGACGATATAAAGTATCATCGATGATAAGATAGTTTCATCCTTGATGGTGTATTCGTCGATGTTCATCACGAGAAGCAGAAGAAGGGCAATTCAAAGTCTGAAGATACACAAGTATATATCCATACTAAGGGTTCGAAGATGCAATAAGGAAAAAATCCCCATTGATCAGTGACTCTTCAGGAAAATCATTACCACCTTCGATCGAAAGTTCCGAAATTAGTTCAACAAAGACCAAGGACTTTTTAGAATTCACTGAAACATAATCCAAGTCAAATTATTGTAGCATGACTATCCATCAACTTATTTTCCTGTCGATGATCCGTATTGTCAATACATATTGAAACAAGTTCATGAAAACTATGACAATGGTCTTGCGAAGCAAGATGTAATGATAGAACCATTGGAAAGCATGAAAAACTCCCAAAGTAAGTTTCTCAACATGTGTGTAGTTGAGTTTCGGTCCTACCGAGCCTCAGCTAAGATAGTAGATAACATGATCTACAAGAACGTCATCCTATTGGACCAATACCATGCCAATAGTAGAATCTATGGCAGCTAAATACAACAGGAAATCCTTGCTATAATCCAGAGAGTAGAGTGGTAGACATCAGAGCATGTTTCAATGCTTTGAAAGAGTGTTGAGCCACTTCATCCCAACAGAATGGGACTCCTTTCTTCAAGAGACACATAAACCCTTTAGTAATATTGGCATAATTGGAAACAAAATGATGAATAAAGTTGGATTTCCCCTGTAGACTTTGAAGTTGGGGGATTGTGCACGGGGGAGGTAATTGAACTATTTCCTCAACCTTCATAGGATCAACCATGATCCCTTTAGTTGACATGATAAAACCTAACAAGTGACTCAATGTTACGCAAAAACTACACTTATTTGGATTAAGGAGAATCTGATAGTAGTGACACCTCCCAAATATAAGTCGTAAATGGGCGAGATGATCAAATCTCTTACGATAACGTGATGCTAGAACATCAAGATACACCTTGACTATGTGTTTGAGGTCGTGGAAGGAAAACAACATGGTCCACTGAAAAGTGGCTATAGAATTCTTAAGGAGAAAAGGAATTTTCTTGTATGTGAATTTACCCCAAGGACATATAAACACTGTTTTATGTTGGTCCTCGGGCTTGATACGAATCTAGTTGTACCCATAAAACCCGTCCATAAATTACAACACCTCACAACCCACACATTCATCTATAATCTGGTCAATGAATGGGGTTGGAAAATTATCTTTCAGGAAATCTTTGTTCAGATCATGAAAGTCCATACACATGTGGATTTCATCTTGTTTTTTATTGATAGGAACAAGTTTTGACACCCATTCCATCAATTGCACCAGATAGATGAAACTATCCTTGATGAGTTTCTCTACCTCATCCTTGATCACGACCTTGCGAGGATTGACTGGGTGAATCTTTTGCTAGACAAGATTAACATCGAGGTAAGTTGTGATCTCGTGTTAAACTATATGTGGGTCAATGCTTGGAATCTCCTCATAGGACTAGGAAAATACATCGTGAAAATATTTGAATAATTCATTATAGATTTGAATTTGTTCGGGGGAACAATATGCTCCGATGAAGACGTTTTCCACAACGTCGAGAGTTCTAGAGATGACGATAGGAATCATTTCAACTATACTTTCCATATTTCCTTCAACAAATATTTTGTGTGTGGCCAGGTGGTTAACAAGACAAGAGACATCTCCATTCACCGTCATAGTGAATTCTCCTTCCTCTACTCTCCTCATCTCAAGTAGAAAATAATATCTATGATGAATATCATCTCAAGGTCTATCCAATCCATTCATTTCCTCCAAAATCACCTCCTCAGAGGGAAATACTAAGTCCAAAGGATCGTGAGTGGCAAGATATTCTTGAGCCCAAATAGGCTGAAGAACAGGATCTAGCTCCTGTGGGGGAGTCAGATCAGGGTTGGTTGAGGATTGATGGACAAAACTGTATGCAACCTTAGCATTGGATAAGAGCATAACAATTCTAGGGTGCCCTACCCCTTCCATTGAAGTCGATGGGGAAGGTAAAATTCACAAGTCATTAAATTAACTCGTTCTAAAAAAAGAGACTTGAAAGATCTCAACCTTCGGCTGGTCGGGGACAACTGAAATAAAATTGACATCATTGGTACGATATGGATAATCAAAAGTCCCCATTAAAGATAGAAACAATCCGACACTTAAGTTGATTGTACCTAGCTACGGGTTTTCAATCATCAGGACTATGGATTCCCTCGATGAAGGGTCAGGATGGGACAAGGATAACTGGTCAACGGTTATGATCCTACCTTTGTGAGGAAAACATAAGACCCAAAAACTGATGGATACAACCTCTGTCATAGCATATGTCCAATTCTTCCCTAATAAAAGGTTGTAGTCAAGAGGTGCTTCGACTACTTCTACCTCAACACACATGGTTTTTCCCTCCAACTGCTTGGGGAAGGAGGGAATTATGCCATGTGGTCTAAAACATATACCATCAAACATGGTTAGAAAATTGGGTGACAGAGACAACTTAGGTTGGCCAATGACCTTCCAACATGCCAATGACATCACACAAGTCGAGGAACCCTCATCAACTAGCGTACATAAAAAAAATTGTTCAATGATTTCATGGCATACACAACTACTATGTCAAAAGAAATGTGGTGAGGAAGACGAGGTTTATAATATGTAGGGTAAAAAAAAATCATTCTCGAGTTAGTAGTCTCAGTTGTTACCAAGGTAGACAACAATTCTTTCCCATGTGAGGGGAGATTCTGGAGGACTTCCAAAGCAAACATTGCATAAGGATGGATTAATTGTGAGGGACCCTTGTGTTTGGGTTGCGAGAAGCCTTCTTAATCACATCCTTAGGGATGCAAGTCATAATTTATACCATAGTCTTCTCAATTTGAAGAGGAAGTGATAGGTTGGAGGCTTCTTTGCCCTTCTCAACAGATTCTGGAATTCTGTAATTATGAGCCCTGGTCTATAGATGAGCATTGAATCTCATCATATAAACATTTATGGCTCTGTTATTAGCATTAGGTACGGGGGATCCTTGATTTCCCCCAAGCGCATTCATGGATGAGAAAGCTTGAGCCATATTTTTCCCTTCTGGAAAAGGGTTGGTTAACATGGAAGGTTTCTGCTATGCCAATAACTTTTGGGCTTTCTCAAGCTGAGGGCATTGGTGAGTCAAGTGGTCATCTGTGCAAAGCTGACACAAAAAATTCACCTTCCTCTTTTATCCCTTGCCAACATTATTCAGAACCTTCTTATCCCCCTTACCCTTCTTATTCTTATATTTCTTATTTCCCTCAGAATGTTGGTTACCCTTGGGATTTGCAAATTTCACACTATGTACATTTGACATTTGGGTTTCGGGGGAAACTGAACTAGGAGTTTAGTTGGCCACAGTTTGTAGAATCGATAATTACTATAACTGATTAATCAATTGATATGTGCGCTTTCTCTGTGTTGAGCCTATTATGCCATCGATGTAAGGCCTAGACTTCTATTTGGTCTTGTCAAAAGTCGACCATGGTGCATTAGGCAGGATCTCATACAACATACAGGATTGAGAGTAAATCAACTCTAGTTGTTCAAATCTCATGATAGCCTCTTCTTTGAAAAAAACCTTGGATTTCGTGATGTCTTTTGATACACAAGGAACCAATTACTTTAGGAACCACTCGAGAAAAATCCAGGAGGGACCTTAACTTTGTTCAAGATCTTTCGTCGACGCCATTCTCAGATGTGATCCGAGATATGAACGAATTGTTTTTGCTAAAATTTGGCCAGCAACTCGATGCTGACATCGTATCTTACCAGTAACTGGCAATGGTTTAAGAAGACCATAGACATGTCATAAAAGTAATCGTACTTCGAGCTATTGAGCTGATAGATTGATATACCATTTCGCAACACCCCATATAAGAGTGCATTGAAACAAACACAATTGAACAGAGTCATCCCTTAACGAGTTGGATGAGCATCATAAATGAAATGTCATTACATTATCACCTGGATCTTTGTCAGGCTTGCCTTCAAACTTAGGGATGTCCAAGGGAAACTTAGTCACCATGGAGGGCCAACACGGATCATGACAAATCGGGTCATTCAACAACCTCGACAATTTTGGAAAATGCAGAGTTGCCAGGAAAGGTAGTCTAGGTTGTCATGGATTCAAAAGAAAAGAGGGGCCTGGACTTTGACTGGCACCAAGTTGCCAGGAATTTTTTTTTTTTTGTCCAAGGTTTTGGTAGAAACCATGGTGGTCGTGGCCAATAAAATGATTTTGCACTTGATTCTACATCACCAACTGATTCTCGTAGTTGGATGACATACTTTGTGTAGGGATTTCTCCTTGAACTGTATTCCAAGGACCTTCATTGGGGATGCTCCCAACCGACCCTCTTGGAATAGGTACTGAACCTTTCCCGAGGTTCCACTGAGTGTGGGATGGGTTTCCCCCAATCAAAATACCTTGAGAATGAAATGATCCCTTCCAAGTATTTCCAAGACCTTGTGAGGAGTAAAATCCTATCATCGCTCCCTGTGAAGGATTGAAGCCTTGCATAGAGTTTGGTTGACCAAAGATAGGTTTTCCCCCTACCGAGAAAGAAGACGTTGAGAAAGTGTTATTTCCAAATGCACCAAACAAAGAAAAAGGAATAGACCCTACCAGAGTCATATAAGATTAAGGCCCATGAATCCCCCCACTAAACAAGCTAGAGATGGTGTTAAGCTTGATTGGCTGCTGGAAAGTGCCTCTAAGTGAAGGGGATGGAGGAGGGATATGACCCCCACCGCAAGGGATAGTGTTAAACAGGGTAGTGGTTCCCACAAAACATCCTTATAAGGGAGCATTAGAGATCCCTACCCCCATACCAACAGTCTATAGAGTAGAGTAGGCTAAGGTCTAACTAGAGTTGAAACCCAACATACCATATGAAAAGGGAGCGCCAGACACGTTTTGAATATAGCGAACAATGATCATAGTCATTGAGGGGACTGTGCCATTGCCCGAAGTTGTGGGTCTCTGGACAACTGTAGTCCTGATAGGTGGAGGTGGGAGAGGAGGCACGATACCCCCTCCCATGGTAGTCGAGATGGGAGTATGAGAACTCCGAGAAAAGGTAGCACTAGTTTCTTCCATCGTTGCTTGTTTAACAAATTGACGTTCAGGTGAAGTCACCTCAAGAGGGACTATCTGAATAAGATGTGGAAAAAAGAAGTCAGTGATCAAAGGGTTTGTGGACTTGAAGCCTTCATCTTCAAAGTAAGAAATGGTAGAATCCTCCGGTGTAGGAAAGTATTCCCTAGGATTCAAATCGGGTACAGTTTCTTGTGGCTCAATCACTTCAAATGAACCCTCTTGATCTAGCCTACACCTCAGTGGTGGCAGAGGTGGATCCAAAGTAACAGGTGATAGGCCCTTAAGCCTACGCAAATGACAGAGTTGTTGATCTTCCACCTTGCGAAATGATCAATCGACACTCTAAGGTTAATCTAGCATGAAACACATAGCACACACTAAAAATTTCCTAACAAAAAATAAAGAAAAGAACTGACTTGTAGGAAGAATAGTTACGCTAATAGACACTAGAGAAATTTACCAGTGCAAGTGTAACTCGAACACGAAAACACCCTTCGAGTATACTCTGCAAACTGTGATCCAACTTCTGCCCTAGGTACCATGGTATACCCCTATAGTCACCCATGTAAGTGCCTAAAAATAGGAAACTACGTTACCAGCTCACAGTCATTCACCAGGTGGGTACAGTCGACAGTCAAGCTGATCGTAATGAGTAGGATAACAAAGTCTAAAGAATTTCAAGGGTACCGAAGGAAAATGGTCTGGAAGAGAACTGATTATATCGAATGTATTCGAGGTCCATGAGGCTCCATAATCAAATGAGATCAACGTAAATCCCAAGAACGACCCTCAATATACGATCCCCACTACGTTCAGTCCAACTTTGGATGAGTTATCACCTGAGCCACCTTTCCTCATGCAAGCTCGTGTTTATCCCCTGCGTTAGAGGGGGGTCCTGGCTGACTCTTACGAAACTGGAATCTAACACTCCCTATCATAGACTCTTATGTTTGTTTAAGAAACCTTGAAGAGTTTCCTCTCCACAGCTATTTCAAGGCCCTAAAGCCTATACTACTTGGTGAACCCTACAAACAAGAGTCTAGTTGATTTTAAATGTTAATAGTTGATTTTAAGTGCATTGATTTACTCAAAAGGGTACGGACATGAAACTTATGGTTTTTTCAAGAGACAAAAGAGAAGAAATAAAATATTTATAACATTCGTGCAAAAAGAAAACTAGGTTCTACAACTAAAAAATGGATTTTAATCTTTCTAAATGCAAACTTTTCTAATTATAATCTAAGATCCTAAAATGAAAAAAGATTCCTAGAATGCACTTTTCATTTCATAATGCAAATGCAAACTACTAAATTTACAGGGAAATAACATAGAAGGAAATTTTGAAATGGAACTCTTTTCTTTGGTAATAAATAGCCTATGCTACAATTACCAAAAAAAATGCATAACTAAATGAAATTATAATTTTTTTGATTCTTTAAAAATGCTTAGAAAACAAAATCACAAGTAAATGACAATTATTCATTTTTCAAAGCATAAACAAGGTAAAGAGAAAATAAACCCAAGACTAACACAGACCCTAAGACACTGCTTGAATGTAGGGATTCACTGGAATCCACAGGAGGATCTAATGCTTATAAATTCACCCTAAACCTTAAAAGAAAAATAAATAAATAAATAAACAACAAGGGTTATTTACAAACTACAATAAACACTGAATATTTAACCCAACCAAACACAATCAACAGAGACCCTGAAGAGTTCAGGAAGGCCTGAGAAGAAAAGAGATTCTTTCCAAGAAATAAAATTATTTTTAAAAAACCTTCCAAAACACAGAGATCTGTGTTGTGCACGAGCAACCTAGGTATGTATGTGGTTTGTATACTATTCTAAATGTGTATGCACATGTGCTATACGTAGGACACGGTGTGTACACCTCTGCAAATTTTTAAAAAAGAAAAAGGTTTGCATAGAAAACTAGGCAGGAGAGGCTGGTAGGCACTTGGAAGGTGACTAGAGACCCAAGCTGACTCAAGAAACTTATAAAACTAAAAAATAAACTGAAAAATAAAATCAAACCTAAATCTCCCACTAAGATCCTAGAGAGGCTCCCCAATGGAGTCACCAATTATGCTATGGGGAAATTCCCCCTAAACTGGGTCTAAGGAATAGGAAGAGCGATAACTCCCTTAAAATATTGATATACCTTTAATATACCCCAAAACCATCTAGACTAAGTGATAAGAGAAAGAGGGGAGAGAGGGGTAATGAGTGCACCTTCAATCTTTATGGTTGATGTAGACCTCTTCCGCTTGTTGTTTCCTCCTAGATCACAGATCTCCTCCTAAAGCTAACCTACAAGGGGTTAAAAATACAATGAAACAACATATACAATATCTAATGATCACTTTAAGCGCATAAATATAGATATAAATTCTCAAATTAACAAGAACATGTAAACATAGGGTTTTGGGACAAAGATAAAATCTTTTATTCAAATTCAAGATAAAAAAGGTTACAACCTTTACTTATGACTGCTCTATGAATCAAGCCAGGATCCTCTATCATGGATCCAAGTGAATCAATCCCACACTATATTCTTGCAACCAATATAGCATCAAGGGAAGGAGGAAGGGTTGCATAGGGAGAATGGATGGAGGGGAAAGCTGAGGATAAAACTCAAAGCAAGATGCAAATCTTGGGCAATGAAAGAGAAGGAATTTTGGCATAGTTTTCTTATTCTCTTGTTCATGTGTCTAAATGACTCCCCAAGACCTCTTTTTATATGAGAGAAATGTGGTTATTCATTTTGGGGATGGGATACAAGTGGTAAAATGGTTAAGAAACCCTCCATAGCCCATAAACTCTGTCGAATTTTGTACATTTTTATATTTTGTTTTCAACTTTTGGAGGTAAACATGGGATAAATAGCATGAAACAAGCATATATACATGGGATAACCAACATGCATCACACATGTGTACGCAGGATAATAGTGTATCAGGGCGCCTACACTATCCAAAAAAATGGTTTTTTAGAAGAAAGCCTCAACAATATTTTTGGAAAAGTATGCAAATGGATGGGTCAATGTATTGGATGCTAGATGTGGCATTTTTGGACTATAAAAATAGAGGAAGTCAAAGTAAAAGTACAAGGCTAGACTGTTATAGCATTAATTTCCACCCTACAGGTCTAGAAGGGAATCTAGCAGAAGATGAAAGCCAAGATACATCTCTAGATTAGGATTTGGGTCACTTTTGAAGGTTGTTGCTTTTCACACAAAGAAAATAAGCGACGAGTTGCTAACCATTTGTAGTACAATCAACAAAGACCCCTACAACCTTCTTTATCTTCTAGAGACCAATGGATACTTGAATGATGTGAGTTTCAAGGCTCATTCCACGAATATCCAACTCATCCCTTGCTTGCCTACAGAAATATGTAGAATCTACCAATGGAGATATCTAGGTCAATGTAGAGAACCATAAACAGGGTTTCTTTGGAAGGATGGTGAGCACTGGTGATTTCTTGAGAGTCTGGAAGCATGATATGCACTATAACAATGAAAATTGGTTTGGTATTTTTTTTTATTTACCCTACCGCGGTGTGCATGATGACATAGAGGCACATCGATGGATAATGTTCATGAATAGTACTGATTCACTTTATTCGATGTGTATAATTTTTTATTATAAATAATTATGGTGATTTTGAACATTGAAGAAACATTGCTTTATTTTTTATGTATGCACCGAGGCATATATACCTTAAAGGAGAATCGATAAAAAACCTCTGAAAAAACCTCTAGCTTCCCACCTCTACTAACAACCTTTGCTATAAGAAATGATTGTGTGTGTTGTTCCTGAGTCTGTACTTAAGGCTTAGAAGTACAGTGTCAAGGCATCCGAAAGTGGGTAAAATATGGAGAAAAGAGAAACATCAACCTTTGGCAAAGGAAACTAGGGAAGGTTTCTACGTTGGCGTTGTCTAGCTTCCAACTGTTCCTGGATAGCTATATCTTGTTCAATGGCTGCCCATGAACGTTCAAGTTCGACCCGGTTAGTAGCTGTTTTGAGAATGGTGTCGAAAAGGTTTAAGGCAATGTGCATTTGGTTCGATAGTCCGGGTTCGATATTAGGCTGTGTTGGTACAGGGACAATCATGGAGGAACAATAAAGGTGGTAAACACTTTAGAGAGAGATTAAGTGCTGTCTCAATTTGGTCGTATAAGAGAGAATTTATGGTTTTAGGAATAAAATAGGGATGCAAATCAAAGGCTCTTTCCCATAACTATATTATATTTTAATAAAAGGTGTGAGGTGGGAGAAAAACATTCAACTGTCTATAGTGTAAGGCTCCTATCGAGGGAGAATATCACATATAAACAGGGGAGGAAATTTGTAAGGAAATAACCGATGTAGCAGAGAATATGTGAAGAATTCTGAAAATGTAGACTGGTCTTACACCCGCTGATAGCTGGTACAGAGGAAAAACAGTAAACAATTACAGAAAACCAAAATTCATTCGTTATAGTAGTGGTCGTGCTAAATTATAATGAAGCACATCAATTAAGAATATGAAATGAAATGAAATATGAGATACAAGGAAGCAAACTTGTAACACAGTTGTGACGGAATTGAGAATCTTCAGATCTGCTTGTATTAACTCTCAAATGTAAAAAAACTCTGTTACAAACGACACAAAAAGGTCCAGCCATGTTTATTTCTTTCTGTGGTATATTTATACAATTTTAAAAATAAGATAGAATCTCAAAAGTCACAAAACTTCAGTTATGACAAGGAGGAGAGAAATCGATCCATTTCTTCTTCTCTGTCTTCACTTGGTGCCGGACGTTTTTTCTTGCACGAGCTCTGTACAGGCGACACACCTTTCAACCAGTTGAGATATTAGCCGCAACGGTTCTGCTTGATAGCTGGCTTCAAAGAAGTAACATTCTTGGGCTAACTGTTGCAGCCTATCTTCCATCTGTCCATCTATAATGTTGATGGTGCATAATTGCGTGCTGGGTTTAATCATGCATTTATCTACTTGGACTATGTCCACCGTAGTCATCTGATAAATATCGTCTGAATCTCTTCTTTTTCCTTTAGATCAAGTGAGATCCTTTCCACATTCATTTGCATCAACGTCTCGACATTACCTCCATTGTCAATACCCAACAGATCACCGTCTATAGAATTAAAGGCATCCTCTAAGGAATCAGTTATCTTCTTGGCTTGTTGTTTGCCTTCGGAGATGTTATTCTCCCATTCCTTTAAAATAATGTTTCCTCTGGTTTGCTCTGGAATGGTGAACCTGGGAGTACCTGCCGAAACCCTGTTGTTCGTGGCTATCACAGCCTCCTGGAAGGCGACCTGAGCCGCTCCGGCATTGCCTGGGATTTGAACATCCCGATGTCTATCATTTTGTTCTCGGTGATCTCCACCCTAGCCTGCAGCTGTTCGATCAAATCCATTTGCTGGCTCGATTGCATCCGACCATCCCGGACCACCAGTTGTGCTTGCTCGAGCTTAGTTTTGAGCATCTCTATCTCGTTCTTATCGGCCATCCTAGCCTGCTCCATTCCTACGCTCGCCTGGTCTTTAGCAGTCTCTATTGTTGTGGCCAACCTGGCTTCAAGGGTCCTAATGAGGCAATTTTTTCTTTTAAGTTGGTTTTTTAAGAGCCCGACTGAAAATTGATTCGCCGAGGCATATGCTCCTAGTGTCCCTGCTATCTCAGTGGCAAATTGTTCATTCTTTTTGTCCTTTCCATCAGTTATGACTTGATATTTCTTGACAGTCAACTCTCCTTCTTGATAGAATTCCCTTTTCACTACTGCCTTTCTCTTTTTATTGAAGAAGAACTCATTCGGAGGTAGTTCTTCGACTCTTATGGGCCTCATCTCTTCATTGAATATCCATCCTGCATCGATATTTCCCTGCGTCGACTGCAATGGGGTAACTGATGTGATGGGTTCTCCAATCTGCTTCACCGATTTTCCTGGAGTATCGACCGGAATCTGCTTCTTCGACGGTTCTAGAGTCTTTATCTCTGTCTCTAGATTCTTTTTCTTTGGTGGGTCTGGAGTCTTTTTCTCTTCTTCCGGATTGTTCGTTTGTTTCCCCTCATCCTGGTGTTTTCCTTGGTCGGGAGTCGCATCCTTAGAACCTTCGGCATCCTTCTGTTTTGTCTTCGAAATACCAGGACCCTCACCTCGTAACACAGCAGGAAGTTAGCTACGTCGATGTTCCTGGAACTTCAAAACATCGACTCTTTCCTTGGGTGCCAAGGATTGTATCCGGGCTAGAATCTCCTCATAGGACCTTGCTCCTCGAAAAATGTCATCCGAGGGTGAATTATCATGCTCAAATATCTTGAGCCCGCAATTAGACAAATGATTGCTCATGACTCTCTGTGGATCGTGCTTCTTGTATTCGATGGAGACCAAATTTAGGTATTCCAGGGTTTCCGCCTCGGCTTTAGCATGCCCAAAATCTAATAAAGAATAAGAATTCAAACGAACAGGAAATGACGGCCATACCTTCTTCGAGTACTCTTTAATTTCTTTACTTACACCACCAATTATCATTTTCCAGGCAACCTCGCGACAAGCCAGCTTGTCGGGAATGAAAAATGGTAACGCATGCGGGGGAATAGAAGTCCCGAAAACTCAGAGGTATGAAAATTCTGCTTCCACATACCAGTCTTCTATGCTGCTCAGATTTGTTACTATGTTGTCTGATATCTGGGGTGGCGGGTGACCAAAAATGGTGACATACAGGGGCACCATCACCCAGTTAAAAATTTCATACGCAAAATTTTCCGCTTTATTTTCCCATAATTTTGCATGATATACATGTATGGGTTCGTCTTTGGCGGGAGTCCAACTCCAGCTCATCAATGGAAATGGTGTCATAGAGAAAATTGTGTCCATAATATATGCGGACATGAAGAATGACACTGGCTTCCCATTCTCCTTCTGCTCCCGATACTCTATGACCCGATTGGTCAAGCTATCCGAAAGCATCTTTGCCCAGTTAAAGGAACAACCTTTGGCGACCCGAAACATTAGAGGCACCCATGCAAGGAAAAAATGCGACATGTCCTCTTTTCATATAACCGACATGTCATCATGGCCACATATTTGTACTGCAGTTCTAACGAAGCGATTGAATATATGCTATGGGTATCATCTCTGAACTTCGCGGTATTTGAAACCCAATCCTTTATCAAACTGGACATGGTTTTATCATACTGTTCGCATTCCTTCTCCTTGAACTCCTCCAAGAACTCAGTGCCATATGTGTAGTCGGACGTCGTGGGCAGCTTATACATGGTTTGTAGATGCTCCAGCCTGAAAGTCCCGATGGTGACTCTCTGCTTGTTCATGATAGTCCTGGTCGGTATGTCCACATGGTCCAATGCCCATCGGACCATATCATAATATGGAAGCAACCGCGGTTTGGCTGCTACTCTGTGCATTCCAGATTGGACGACTATTTTGTACTTGGTGGTCATATCATCTTTTTCGTTGTCGTCCGAGTCGCTGGAATAATCCACCATTTCTGTTTGTAGAATATCTGAAACATATGACCAGTTCGGGACCGAGTTGATACTTTGGGGCAAAGTATCAGAGACATTGTCTGAGCCTTGTCCCGAAACCTCAACATTTGCCTTTGCTGCTTTTCGCGGAGCCATGGCTGAAGCTTGCATTTTAATTCTTTTGCGATAGAACTGCGTATACATACATAAGTCAGTTTACTCAGAGGTGGTGAGCTCTGCTTGCTATGAAAATGCATTTGTCATAATGAAACACGACTCTTATATATACTCAAAAAACTCAGTACCTTTCAGAACAAGTCTATCAAATCACATTTGGAAATAAATTCTGCCGTAAAAATCCGATCTTATACATCGATTTACCCTATTTCCTCATTAATGTCATAAATTTTGGCGGTTTTAAAATCTCAGTTGCGCATGGAGGAAAAAGGCTACCTCGTAAATCATGTAGACATCAAAGCGTGGGATATTCATTGATTTAGCTTAATTAATCTGGTTTTACCTTTGTTAACAGTGTTTCGGTACTCGTTATATCGGGGATTTTCCTTTAACATTTTGAGTCCCTAACACCCGAGACTGCGAAGATCGATTTTGGTTAATTAAAGGTAATCGCGATTTGGGGCTTGATTAATTTTATAATTATTATATTCGCCATATCGTGACTCAGAGCTTCGAAGATAAGTTTTTGGGAGATTTACATGCCAAGCTGCAAAACCGCGAGATCGCGATAACATGACTTAATTAAAAGGGAAGATAATCTTGGATTAAGTAATTAATTAATCACATTATAACTGCATCGTGACTTCGCGAGTCGAGGTTTAGACGGTCAAACTTTCAAAAAGGACAACGCCGAGTGGCGAAATGCCGAGAGAATCTTTTACCACAGTTTAGCTTTTACCCTTAACCTTGACAATGAGTTACTCAAATAAAGAACTCGTGTTCTCGACTATCAGGGCTATGACAACAAATTTTTGGGTTTGGAGAACGTCGAGGCACGAAACCCCGATGATGTTTAAACATGATTTAGGGAAAACTTTACCCTCGTTAATGTCTTGAGTGAAAAATTAAAACGACTTCGTTGTTTCATGACTCGGGATGTGCAAACTGCATGCGTTATAGTATCCGATCTACGAGATCCTGAAGTAGAACGAAAGAGGAAACATTTTTACGAAAGGTAGGACTTGTTTCGAGAGTAGAATAATCATCGTTGCTTGCGTGATCAAGCTTCAGAGATCATCGATATCTCAGAGGGAAAAATGAAAACCATTTTTAGATTTCAAGCATTAAGAATGAAACTTGTGAAGGGCTAGAAAAACAGGGGCGACTCCAACATAGGCTCCAACTAGGGATCCCGCCTCCCTGTGAGGCGGGAAGAATAGTAGACCACGTGCCAATATTGGGTAAATGGAGTCAAAAGCTCAATCAAGCGAAAAAGTTCGTGAGAAGAGGGTATCGATGGGGGAAAAAGACTTTGTTCGGTACCTTGAAAAGCTTTTACAAAATCATATATTCTTTTTAAGCATAGTTGTAGTCCCTTTCACAATTTTCCCTTTCCCGCTACTAAACTTAGGTGTGTCTTAAGACAATCGAAACAGTCCTAGGAGACCCAACAGATCTTTGCGGGTATCGGCTTTCACCAAAAGAATAAGATCATATGTTTTTAATTGGGGAGTCCCGTCCGAATTTGGGATGTGGATCAGGTTTTAAAAAGCATTGGTTACCAGAGTAGAGTGATATTCATGTATAACAGCCTTACATATATCTCAGACATTGCTTCACTGCCAGTGAGCCTATTTAGTACCCCGGTGAAGTTGTCTGGCCCCTTTTACTGAATTTCCTTTCACCACTTCGGAATATATTTATGCATTTAAATGCTGAGACGAGGGCAATCATTTCTGAATTTCCTTTCATTGTCTCTTGGACTAGGTGGGGGCAATCATTTCTGAATTTCCTTTTACCACTTGTCTTATAATTTTCTTTTCAGAGCGCGAAGATGGGGGCAATCAGTTTGTATCAGGGCTGATATCTGTGTAATATTTTGCATTATAGGTCTGTCAACTTACTTTGATTACTCGGTACCAACCTTCCCTTTACCTTCCCAACATCTTCGTTCTTAGGGAGAAAAGAGGAAAATAACTTTTTAAGGGCATTCTATTTGAGCAAGCTTCAATCCTCCGATGCCATTGAAAAACCTAGGAAAGTTAGGATCCCTCTAAATGTTCCTTCGCTTAGCGGGGGATCGAGTAGTTGTGAAGACCCTCTTTCTTTCCATAATCTATTTTGAAACTCATGAGGCTGAAATAAAAAACCTTTATCCCTTCGTATATGAAACGGAAAGATGGTGACTTGTTAAAATTTAAACCCAAAGATAGAAAGGATGCCAGGTAGCGATTTACTGACTGAAAATACAAAGGTCAAAACAATTCAAGACTGAATCTTGTAGATATTTTCGGGGATAATTTACTTTGACTGACTATTTTTAGATTGGGTGAATCATTTAAACTGTCTTAATTTATTCAGAGCTTATCAAACCAAGAAACAACTCTGTTATCTATCAGTTCAGCTGCTATTGCAGTTTGAATGGTGTTACCTCGGTTTTCTTGAACAGTCCTTTATAACATGTCTTTTGAGAGATCTTGTCTTTACCTTTTCATTTTACTTTCTTTGCGCAATATTAAATTACTTTAGGTATCACCTGTTTATGCCAATTTACTTCTGACACCAACTTTCATTTTACTCCTGCAGGTTTCGTATGCAGCTGGAATCCTGTAAAAGACAAATATGAATCTTATCCGAAATGTGTCGAAAGATTATGAATGAAAAAATAGAAAATCAAAAAGCAATGTTTAAATCGAAAATACATGTATGTACACAATATATATATAATAATTTTTTTTTATTTATAATATTTTTATTTTTTTATTTTTTTTTGAATCTGGTGACTGTTACATCATGTAATGCTTTAAATACCGCCCGTTGACAGGGGCATTGAGGACTTCTCCGTCTATATTTTCCAGTAGGAAAGAGTTTTTTTCCTTCCGGAGCCGAGACCCTGAATGGTCCATACCAGAGGTGGTCAAATTTACTATGCTTCGCGGCTTCTTCCTTTCTTGCATCCCATCTTAGCACTAAATCGCCTGGGAGGAATTCCCTGTCCTTTGCCTTGCGGTTGAACAATGCTTTCATATCATCTTGGTACTTCTGCATCTTTTCATCAACTTCAACTCTATGTTGTTGAACCTCAATTAGTTGATTAATTCTCATGGTTACATGATTGGGTTCTTCGTTTTGATTTTTCCATAACTTCATCATTAGTAGCGCTAGGTTTATAGGTAGAACAACATCTGTCCCATAGACCATTTGAAAAGGCGAAACGCCGATAGACCTTTTAGTGCTTATGCAGTTTTCCCATAATGTGTATTTCAAGTGTACATGCCAAGACCTCTTATTTTCATTCAATACCTTCTTGATTATATTTACCAGGCTCTTGTTAGATGACTCGGCCAACCCATTCCACTGGGGGTAATATGCGGTGGAATGGCCAAGAACGATGTTATACCTTTGACAGAAGATGATCATAGCCATAGATTTAAAGGCCTGGGTGTTGTCAGTAACTATCTTTTGGGGACAACCGAATCTTGACAAAATATTGTCTTCCAAGAAATCGATTACCACCGAGTCTATTGCCCTGTTGGTTGGAATGGCTTCCACCCTCTTAGTAAAATAATCTGTAGTTGTTAAGATCCACTTATGTTGAGCGCTGGAATAGGGATTAATCTCGCCTATGAATTCTAGACCCCACTGCTGAAATGGGACTTCAGCTTTGACTAGAACTAGAGGCAGTGCAGGGAGCTTTTGTTTACCTGTGAATAGTTGACAAGGGTTACAGGTACACACTTTGGCATTGACATCCGAAAAGAGTTTCGGCCAGTAGTATCTAGCCCTCAAGATTTTGTAGGCTGTAGCTCTCCACGCATGATGCCCCCCACAGAATCCCTCATGAAATTCATCTATAACCCGCTAAGTTTCCAATTCGACTAAACAGACTAACAGGAAACTGAGTGGATCCTTCCAATATAGTTGACCTTCAGCTATACAATATTAAACTGCATGGAGTTTTAAAGTTCTGAATTTAGATGGTGATAGTTCATTTGGCCATTTTAGGGTTAGCAGGTATGACACTATGTCTTTGTACTAGCCCGATGATAAGAACTTCTCTTCGATCTTGTTTGGACTCATTTCCTCATTCAACTCTTTTAGGTCCGTGTCTTCGTTGCTTGCCTGCAGGGAATTGATATCAAGGGATATGAAATTTGACTCAGTTAAGAGTTTGGCCAGGCCTTGCCCTTTTATCAATTTGGTCGGCTTAACCTCTAGATTGAATTATTGGATTTTAGCAAGCCATCACCCTCTTCTTCCATCACTGTCTGGCTGTACCAATATATCTTTGACATAACTGGTAGGCACATACGTGGTTATCTTTGAATGCAGTACATAAGTTCTGAATGTCTTTAATGCTTTCACCATTGCGTACGCCTATTTTTCTATTATGTCGTACTTCAATTCTGCGTCTCTAAGGCTCTTGCTAAAAAACGTGATTGGTTGTTCGAATCCCTCTTCATTCTTTTGTAGGAGCATCGCTGCGATAGTATGTTTGGAGGCAAATGAGAAGATAAGAAAATCTTTCAGATAGTCTGGGCTTGCTAACACAGGTGCCTCGCTTATGAATTTTTTAATATGCGCGAACGATGCTCTGGCCTCGGTTGTCCAATTTACCCCACTGTCTTTCTTCAACATCCCTGTGATCAATTTGACAATCTCAGCGAAATTGGGAATAAACCTTCGTAAAAAATGTATTCTTCCTAAGAAAGATTGAATCTCTTTTATATTTCTGGGAATACTTATAGTATCTATTGCTTCAATCCTCTTAGGATCAATCCTGATTCCATCCCTGGATACGATATGGCCC